>VUJU01002752.1:0-33331 GCA_009835225.1 Aphis craccivora
ATTATTTCGACTAGTTATGCTGTACACAGACACAAAAAAAACAAAAAAAAAAAAAACATACATCATTGTAAAATCAATACATTCTTCACTCCGTTCAGAATCTAAAAAAACACAACATTGTATAAAATCAATACATTCATCGCTCCGCTCAGCATCTAATAATTGTTATGCCTGATATACGAATCAAGTATTCTTTATTTTTGTGAATAGCGTATAGTATATCTATTTTCTATGGTATACATTTGCTGTATAGCAGGGGCGGCCAGGTTAGGTTAGCATGAATAAATAGTATAAGCCTTTATATGACCGTGGATAAATTCATTTTTTAAATTTATTTTAAATATTATTAATTATTTCATAAAATACGTAAATAATATAATAAATTGGGTTAAACAATAGTATAATTTTTATTTTCATATATTTTTATGTCTTTATAATATGTCTGTTCAAAAATCTATAATTATTATTTACTGACAGATAAATATGGCTAATAAAAATCATATTTCATCACTGTGCCACTATTTATATATATCCCATCGACCGCGATATCAAATTTATCAAAAAAGATTATTCAATTATTTATAGAAGAAAAAAATATAAAAAATGCATTTAGTAGTCGATTTTATCATATCGATACTCAATCTACAAAAATGTAATCCTTAGATGCAATTGGAAATTATTAAACTTAAAAATTCAACTGTTATAAAATGTATACATAGAGTATAAGCAACTTTGAGATTAACTTACAGAATTTTGAAAATTTGTACCCAAAAAGATTTTCCAGAATTACGTACTCTGGTATTGAAACTGATCGTGTAGACTTAACTCCATATTATTATATGTGAAAAATTGTTGTTTGAATGAGTCTTATTAAAAATAAATAGATATACCTACAAACCTACCGAACCACACTAACAAAGTCTCATTTAAAAAATGTAGATATTTGATAAGGATATTTCAACGAAACCAACAAAATTATAAGGAGATAGTTGTTAAAAATCCAATTCAACATTCTCATTAAAAAAATGTCATTGCAATTAAATTATCATGAAAATAGAATTTTTAGAACTTCTAATAAATTAAAAATTATTTGATAAACTATTTGAATAGTTTTCATATTCGAATAGTTATTACTTATTAATGTATTATAGACTAATGAACAGTTTGATAGTGCCCATCACTACTAATAACAATATTATGATCGGTTAATAATTAAAAAAAAATATATAGATTTAAAATAATCAATTTTAAACTATGCGGTATTGTATTTGTATTATTATATTTAATAAATATAACTTAAACATAAACTAAACGTAAAAAAACATTACAATTGTCTACATTTATATTTATACACAAATACACAATTTAATTAGTGTTAATTTGTTATTGTAGAATGTAAGTACATTACTATTTTTTTTATTATTCGCACAACATAGAAAAAGATTGGTCATCCTAGCTTATATCCATATATATTATATAGTCAATAATATAATATTTGATAGTGAAATTTCATAATCTGCTGTGCTATAGATACCTACAGAATTTTACACGAAAACAATAGCTAATATATTTACGATATAGGCACATCTATAGATGTATACCCATTATAATATCATAAGTAAAATTGGCTATGAAACTTCGGTAACATCATAAGCGTAACGGCCATTATTTGAATTTATTAATTAAAACCGCGAGTATACACGCGCAGTACCTACACTGAGGATTATCGTTATAGAAAGTAATATGATAACGATGATCGTATTATAATGCTATAATAATATATGTTTCAGACAATATGTGAATCGGAAATAGTATAGGTATACACTATACGCATAACGCTCGCAAAAAACAGATATGGGGATGACAAGATAATCTGCGCGTTCTGTACGAAAAAATAGTACGCGTGTGCGCCACGTGCGTCTATTGTACGGATTACCTCATAAAATGATATTACTTCAAATGAATGTGTATTGTGTATACATATTGTATATAAATATATGTATATATTGTGTGTGTATACACTGTATATATACTATATAGGTACATAATTGTTAAGTTGTGTGTGCTTTACGTATTATAGCCTGTCATCTTGTGCGCATGCCTAGCACAGTGTATACATAAAATAAACGGCGTAATCGGCTAATCGTTTGGCAAATAATTGAAAACCCAAAATTCTGCGATAAACATCGGTAAGTTGATATCATTGGCGGGTTGTTTACATTTGGTCTTAGAGATGTCATAGATATATTTATTATAATATAATATACACTCTTGCGGTTCGCAATTGTATATTATAATTTAAAGCTCGTGGGAATCCTCCGCACTGCTGCAGCAACTCAATCGAAAGCCACCTTTATTGTCGCGCACTAGTGCACCATATATACTATATATAGTACCTGCATAGTTTATATACATATTATTAAATGTACCTACACTTAATTCCTATCACCTAACCTGTTTAACTAGTGTTTTTCTCATAGCCGTCATCTATAACAAATGACAACGGACAAGTTAGCCTTATTTTTTTTTTTACTTTATAGATTTCATAGACCAAGTTACATAAAACACAATGTACAATTATTAATGTATAATAAACAAAAATCAGAACTATTTATGAAAATAATTGGTAACATACTACATGCAAGTGTACTGTGTAGTAATTACGTGTATAGGTACTTGGTACTTACTGTTTTTTCATCTTTGAGTATAAATGTATAATCACATGTTTTTAATTTACTATTATTTATAGAATCTGGGACGTGTCAACGTATCTACCTATTTCAGATAATTTTGCTAAATTTTGTCATCAACGAAATTATAAAAATACATTTATAATAATTAGGTAGGTATATATATTTTTCCTATAGGTATAGGTAGTTAATACAGATTACAGCTGGTGCAAGTGTGCAACTGCCGATTTACTACAAAAAACTGTTTTTAATATGAAATATTAATGAAATTATAATTGGAAATATTAAATTTCCTGTTTACATATTACTCGTTTTCTTATAAAGTTTATTAAAGTTGTAAATGATAAATAAAAATATATAGATACCTACACTATTTTTGGTATTTAGTGATAACTACTGATTCTTTATAGTTTATAATATACAGAGAGCAATGAGCACGAAAAAATCAATTCGTATAAGTAGTCAGGGAATCATTTAGTGGTCTTGATTGTTATTAATCTCAACAGTCAATGTCTTTCACATGCAACTAATATGCACTGATAATAAAGTAAGCTCGTACAACTATATTTTGTAGGTATGCATTACATTATTATGTCACTTGATAAAACTAAAAAGGTTCTATATATATATTGGAATATATCAATTGTAAAGTAAATAAACACCTGTGTTTACAGGACTTCTTAACATGTCAATTAATATGGTTGCATTGAACTATTATTAAGTAAATGGTACTCGTTACAATCGTAACATGAAGTAGATAGGTACTTTATAGTGTTCATGTTTTGTAAAGGTTTTGTATTTAAGGGTGATAAAAGGGGACTATTATATCTGAACTGTATTGTTCATGTGTTTAACGCTGCAGTGTATTGGACGCTGACCTTTTTTTTTAAAAAAAAAGGGCTCCGAGTTCATTTAACTGCACGCGAGTACAATAGGTAGATGTACGACACTAACCAAATAAAACTTACTCCTCATTGCAATTAAACAAGATTACTTAAATGGTTAAATTTTATTTTTTATTGTTTATTACAGTAATATAAGTAAAATACTACAGTAAGAACAATAAAAATAAATAAATTCATAACTATATATCTATTGACTATTACTTATACAGTAATTAATAGTTATATTAATTATTAGTTATATAATTATGTAGTTTGCTCTGAACTTAGGTAGGTATGACTAAAATTCCAATGTAACGGTCCCTATTTTGAAACAACCCGATTGAGCACGGTCCATATTTTTTAACAACCCGATTGAGCACAGTCAAATGAATGCAACGTTGCCAATTTTTCTGTCCGACTACTACAACCAGCTAGACTACACGCGTATTTTGAAATACTAGTACCTATACATAAAGCCAGTAATATTTGTTAATCTGTGTGCTTTACTAGTCGTATGGGAGGTATTTTACATAGAATGGTGATTATTTTCAATCGTGGTTTCCCATCTTTTGAAAAGCGGCACGAGTTTAATCGATAAATATAATATACGAGTCGTATAAGAAATTAGGATCGACATAATCGTAAAATCAAAATAGGTACTCATGCCATTGTCGATTACGCCAATTAAGATTATCTGTACGACTGTAAGATTAGATATTATTTGTTATCTACATAATATAATATAGTCATATAGAAGTGGGCTTTTGTATTGCCAAAATGGCAAAATATAAGCAACTTAGACTCAATATTATCAGGCGTTAGTGGTTAGTGGTCGTTCGTCGTTACGCGTTAGTACGTTACACCGTTTTATTTTAGATAACTTTTTTTATATACGTAGAACATA
Source organism: Aphis craccivora (assembly GCA_009835225.1). Classification (NCBI taxonomy): domain Eukaryota; kingdom Metazoa; phylum Arthropoda; class Insecta; order Hemiptera; family Aphididae; genus Aphis; species Aphis craccivora. The sequence goes on from VUJU01002752.1 coordinate 4,479, forward strand.
TACGCGATAGACATTAGTGAAATAAAAGTTATTTTATCCGAGAGAGGAAAAGAAATAGCCAATGTTGGTGCTTTTAAGTACAGATTTATTGGATTAATTAAAAAAGGCGAGTTATTAAAATGGCGGTGCACAAAAAATAATTGTACAGCTATGATTTATTCTGGGCCAGATAAAAATATCGTTATTAAATCAAGTGGACAACATAATCATGTAGGAAATTCACCTAATAAATTAGAAAGGCAAGTATTACGTGAAAATTATAAAAGACGTGCTGAAGAGTCACTATCAACTCAACCTTTAAAGTTGATCAGAAGTGAATTTTTAAATCTTTTTAAATAATTTAGAACAACCTTCAATTGTTCATAAAGATTTAAAAACGGTTCGTAAAGCTATGTACGATAGACGACGAAAAGTACTTCCCAAATTGCCTAAGTCACCGGAAGACGTTTTTTTACAGTTGAATTTAATGAAAACTCAAGATGATTTTAAGTTTCATGGACAGCCATTCATACATATTCCCGAAGACAATAGTTTTGTATATATCACTTGTGATTTCAACCTACAATTTATGATTAAGCATGATTGTATTGATTTTTTCGCCGATGGTACATTTAATTACGCACCCAAATATTTTGAACAACTATATACTATTCATGGATATAAAAATGGCTATTATTTGCCATTGGTTTATTTTTTTTTTATTTAAAAAATCAAAAGATACATATAAAAAAATGTGAATATTCCTACAAAACGTATGTGTAGAATATACAGGAAGTCAGTTCATATTAAAAAAATTACACGTTGACTTTGAAAAGGCAGCCTACCAAACCGCGTATGAAGTTTTTGAAAATATACAATTAATAGCTTGTCGATTTCACTTAGGACAATCATGGTGACGAAAAGTAAGTACAAAATAATTTCAAATCAAAAAATTATATATTAATTGTATTCTTAATTATTATTATAGATAAACAGCGATTCTATTCTCAGAATAGCCTATAAAAAAGAAAACGACGAACTAGGAAATTGGCTTAAGAGTTTTTTTGGGTTAGCTTTTCTTCCTAGTCATGAAGTAGCCGATGCATTCGTCGAACTCATGAGTGTCTGCCCAAATGATGAAGTCTGCTCAGAATTAAGCGATTATGTTTTCAATAATTATATAGATGATGAATATACACTTCCCCCAAATATATGGGCTAAAGAACCTATGTTTGATCCAAAGTCTAATTATTAAATATAAAAAAATGTTAATTTAATTTCTATGAAATGTTTTTTTTTAGAACAACAAACGCTGTTGAAAGTTTTCATAGAACTTACAATTCACAATTTTATTAGTCTCACCCACACATACACTTAGTAATTATGGTTTTACAAGAAACCCAAGCTGAAACGATGACAAAAATTCGGTCAATTGAAACCGACAGTTATAAAAATATGAGTTTTATTGAAATGCAAAAAATTAATGCAACTATAATGGCTTACGATGGATATTTAAGAAATAAATGTTCTAAAGATTTACTAAAATATTTATTAAAAGTGGGAAATAAGTATTTAGGGACACCACTTTAAAACGTTGACACATAATACAAATTGCGTATAGCATAATAAAAATATTCAAATTAAATATATAAATTAACTTTAAGACTAATCTGTATTGGACATAAACTATGTATATTGTATATATGTATTTGTAAAATAATTTAATTTTATATTTTTATACACTAATTAATAACTTGATGATTATTATAAAATAATTCCTGTAAATATTTCAATTTTTTTTAAAATTTTTATTTTTCTGTGTGGAATGGCAACGTTGTACGTATTTCTATGCTCAATCGTGTTATATTTTGGATTTCTATTGTTTAATTGTATCTATGCTCAATTGGGTAATGAAAAAGGTAAACTGTGCTCAATCGGGTTCCAGCCTTAGATTTAATAATTTATATTATTGTCAAATAATCTAGTCATTTAAGTAATATTCAACTAATAACTCACAAAAATAATTATCGAAATCGCATGATAGATAATTTAAAATATGGGTTGTAAAATGAACTAAGATCATCATTATGTATGTACCCAATATTATACAATAGGTATATAATTGAGACTGTACATCTGTACAGTACACAGCATGCAAATACACAAATAATACAATTTAAAACTGAAATGATAATAGATTAATTCTACTGTTACAAAATTGTAAATACTGATATAGATAATTAATGTAACTATGATAATAACCTACGTTATAATAACTATTATATACTTGTTGATTATAAAAGTTATTAAATGTTACGGGTAGACCTTCTATTTTAGGCAGTGCCGTAACTAGAGGTTGGAGACATGGGCGCTTGCCGAGTGCACAGTTATGTATAAGGGGCGCATATTACAGTTAAATACATTTTTTTTGTAACTTGGTTTTAAGACTCAATTATTTAAAAAATATGGCAGTATTTTGATAAACACGTAAAAATATAATATTGTTATATTTGTATAAAAATTATAGATACCTATGAAATACAACAAAAATAAGCCAAAAATCAAAATAAAATTCACCAACGGCGCCACGGAGGGTAGTTACGGCACTGATTTTAGACTATGAGTTATAAAATATTAATACATATTATTTATTTATTTATTTTTAGCAATGTTTGTATATTTTTTGATTACACGAAGATTCTGTTCATTAACTATTTAATAATATGATAATTAACAATATAAGAAACATAAAACTATATGATAAATTTATCATATTTAAACACTACTCAGAATGTAAAATAGTTTCAGACTGTTAAAAAAAATAAATAAGCACGTGCCATTCAGATTCTAAAATAGTTTCATCAACGTCGATACTGTTTTGTTAGTAACTATAACTATAGGGTTATATAAAATATGAGAAACTGAAACGGCAGGTGGCATAGTGAGTAACCACATCGACTGATGTGATCGGGTTGCGACCGTATAGTTGTATCAAATGACTTAAACACAGGAAATGTGGTAGCACGTGGCTATACTGTCTAAAACATATTCCATCCGTTTTTAAAATCCAGAAATTATTATCCTATAAAGATAATTGCGAAAATCAGTTACGTAAAGTACTTGTATATGTATATACCTAGCTTATATTATAGACACAGTGATCAACTGCTTGTACAATACAACGGAAACAATATATAGGTTATATCTAAAGTTATCAAAACCAAATTAACCAATTCTTACTAGGTATTCTTACTGAATTCAAATCTATTACCTCAAGCATTAACGCGCCGTAGTCAAGAGGCAAGAGGTTATGATACTCGCCATTGATTTCATGGTTGGTATTTGTTGTTTTAAATGGGCAGGTTCATTTTTCTCCAAAAACAAGATACTGTTTTAATCCATTATCTATTTTCCACAAAAAAAAAAAATAATAATAATAATTAAAAATAATTCTTGACCATTTTCTTCCAATAAAATAATAAAATAGTATTTAATATTATATTTTTTTTTATATAATTATAGGACATTTCAGGAACAAATTAATACCTATTTAAAAGATAAATTAGACACGACATTAATATTTATTTTACTTTTTGTAATTACATACCTCAAAATGTCACCGTTTTGAAATTTAATGATTGCATTGTCGATCGCCCCAATACGTTTGTTTGCTCGGAAGATTTTTTTGGAGTATGAATACTTCTTATTTAACAATAAATATTAGTTTGAATTTGCATCGTAATATTGTGTCACATAAATAATGTCTGATTTTTCTTTATAAAATATTTCTTTGAAATGTGAATGGAATGACTCGCATGCATTGGTAGTTTGTAATAATGAAGATGATGATTCTGCCCAAATAATTGTTGGAAATGTAGCATTTTCTGAAATGTTCGTGTCTGTTAAATAGTCAGTATACCGGATCACTCTATTATCGTTAGGTGTAATGTTTATAAACCTTCAATAAAACATAAAGAAACTTCTCATGGAGTTAGAAATGAGAGCCTAAACGTATTTATAATCCAAGAACTAATTTCAGAATTTTTTCTTTATAATCTTGAATTAAACCAAGACTTATTTTTCGAAACCATGATTATTGTGTTAGGTTAATCTCTTCTCTATCTTTTTAATAACCTAACGGGACACAACACTGGCTGAAATATAAGAGGAAAATAGACGTAATTTTAGTCGAAAATAATTTGGAGGAAAATGGAAACCAACCTTTTTTTTTTTTTTTGAGGAAAATGGACAGTGGAGGAAAACGGTATCTCGTTTTTAGAGGAAAATGGCTACGGCCTTTTAAACGTAGAAGTAAGTCATCAAATAACGATTATAATCAACATAAAATATATCGAATATTTTAAGAATGTTTAGCTACTTAATTCTTAAATTACAAGGATAGAAATGACTAATAAGTAACTTTTCTTCCTTGTTATATTTTTTTTTCTAAGAAATTATTGGAATAAAATATTGTGCCAACATTAAGACATATTTCTCCAGATAGGTACTTCAATATGCATGTAAGAATAAAATGTACTTATTTAATTAATAGCACTCCTGTAGTATTATCTAGATATATTATAGTATAATATATTATTATGTATTATCCAAAAATAAAATAAAATTACTTTAATTATTAATATAGTTTTTATTTTACTATTTTAAACTTGGTAAGATACTATACAGTAATACAGTAGGTATACACAATCACATATCTAATTAATTTTAATTGTTTGTATTTTATTTAAAAGAAAAGTATATTAATATTAAGTTTTATTATTTCAGTGTACTATATTATTCGTAAATCATAAAAAAACATTAACATTTACAAGAATTTATTCTTAATTTTATATTAATTTATTCTAAGAGTAGTTAAGTTAATTAAAAAAAAAAATTACTAGGCATTTTACAGTTTTAATAATTTTAATGAATTTGTCTTTAAAAATAAATGAGAACTATACATGTGTACAAAACATAATATAACTATATAAGACTTAAGTATTATGCATTTTTATTAAGAAACATTAATTAGTTATATAAATTCCAAGCTATTTATGTCGTTTTTAAAATTGTTTATGTTAAGCAATAAACATTTCGTTCATAAAGGAGTTTTGCTACAATATCACAATTATCAATATCTAAAGGAAATATTTCAAACGAAATAACACAGTATATTGCGTATTGTATGTACCTATTTAATTCAATGGGACGATTATGTTACAGTAAATAGACAATTATTCCAAATGATTAATATGAATGTATCTTTAAATATTAAATATTTCTAAAATCGTTTTTAGATTCTGGGTGGAGTGATAAATGTATTGATTCAGGATTCTACAACAATGTGTGTAACGTTATAAGGGACAAAAAAACGGAAATTTTTTATAAGTAAAAACCAGTTTTCGTACAAATCGATTTTTTTTATACAGTTGTAAACTTGTAACTCAAACATGAATAACTGTAAGTACTTGAAATTTTTGCCAAATGTTTATATTAGTGTTATCTATGTATACAGTTAAATTTTAAAAAAGTTTACCTTTTGTTTATTAAATTATAAATTTTCAAGTGTATTTGTAATTGAAAAACCATGCAACGTTTCGTATTTATAATTAATATTTAAGATTAAAAAATTGAACACAAAGTTTTCCATAAGTATTCTTACAGATAATAATAGAGAAAACTTGAGGGTCATTATATTATGAATGTCTAAATTTAAAATTTTTATGAATTCGCTTAACGATAACGATTTATCCTCAAACGATTTTAAATATTTGTTATTATATACAAAACGTATGAGTCATATGTACTTAAAAATTCTATCAGGTATTTAGATTGACATTGACATTGTCTTTACATAATTTAATTTTCAAAATATTTCCTTTTTTAGAGCTACTTATACTTACGCGTATAGGTACTTATATAAACTATAAGTACCTATACGCGTAATATATTAATTATATTATATACAAATATTACAATTACAAATGTTAGTACGACTAACGACTAACATACGTTGAATGTGCCAATCTTTCCTATTTTAAAATTAAATCATAAATATACTCGTTTATTAATTTTTTAATATGACTTGTTTAAGTTTAAACTAAATTCAATAATTTTCTATCCATAACCACCTTCAAAGTTGAAAATAAAACCATTTTATTGAGTAGAGTACTTTTCATGTACTCATACAAAATAATTACCATTGTAAAAATCGATATATTCATCAGAAAGCTCAGAATCTTAGACAAATAAAATACATATAAAATGTTTTATTAAATATGCTTATATGACGTCATTATTGAATTCATTAATTTAACAATTTAATAATGAAATATAATTTGTTATTGTAACAAATTTTCATTCACTTTATCTATCCATACCTCCCAAATGAAAAATTCTGGGTAATCCAATAATAGATATGATTGGACTATGGAGTATCAAGTAACCCTATCAAGTATGGAGTAATATTATACTGTATATTAATAATAAAGGAATAATAATAATGGTAGGTACTTGTATAAATATATACAATATAATAATAATTAATAAAATTAATTTCAGTCAATATACAAATAAAATGTATGAATACTCTATACTAACTATACTAAACTGTGCACCGCGATCTAATAAAATTGGTATCAATGAGTACTTTTTTTGTTCTACCTTTCATGTTATATACAGCAGGGTACCGTGGCTAACTTGGGGCCCCTAAAAGGGTACCGCGGAAAAAAGGTTTGGAAACGACTGGAGTCTATAGTATACATGATTTATCATTAGGTATCTACCCCGAATAGTTTGTTACGATTTACTATAAACTCTTACTTGTACAGATTAAAGAGCAATTTTGTAGAAGTTTAAACATTAAATAATTATTGTGTAAAATCAAAATGCTTTTTAGAAAACTCGTATGAATATAATTATTAATTATAATCTCACTGGCCCGACCACCACGTTTTATCTTTAATTTATTTATTATTGCATAAAAACAATATTGTTTTTCCTTTTTAAAGTTTAGACATGAATGATCATTTAAAAAAACACGTATATAATAAAATTATACCTATGTATACTTATGTTATATTATATTATATGACACTCGGGTTTGATAAATGTGTATCAATAATATTATAATATATATTTATGTATAAAATGTATATATTATACATAAATATTGCAGTGACGTAGTGTGTATACTACATTGGCATGTAACGGGAGCTTTTGAGTTTTGAGTAGGGCTGTAGTTGTAGTGGTGGTCCGAGGGGGAGGTTTATAAAAGGAAGGGTGTGTAGGGTGAACTTAATAAAAAGCCAACACAGGCTCCCTAAAACTATCGTGGGGCTTCAGTCGAACCGACCGACCGCGATCCAACCAATACACTCGGTTACAAACTTAACGCAACTTGCAGGTCTTCCGCCCGACCCCTCGACTACCCCGTACCTCATATCCTCAACAATCGCTACAAAAACACATCATTTTATTCAATACAAAAATATCATACAAAGTATATATATATATACTATTCGGGACTGTTATTATTGCACTTTCCCCTGAATGGTTCGCTCTACTGCCTAGGCAGCTGAGCCTAAGTCCTCAGCTCTGGACTATCCAGACCCTGGTCCTCCTGTGACTATACATAATCGATAAAAATACGTTGATCGATAGGTAGGTATAATTAATAATAATATTCTATGTAACCCAACTATATGTATAGAGAATATAACTTCACTGTTTTTCACCAAATCGCCAACATATTTTTCTAGTCCCCTCTCCCACCCAAATAAAAACTATTCTATCACCTCACAAACGACACAAACATTTTTACATAATCTTCTGAGCTTTTTTTACACAAACAGATAATACTATAACTATAATTACTCAATGATTAATAAGTTGTAAATATAATCAAAACGCTTTATTTGGTACCTATAGACAACAGACTGATGTTATATAATATTAAATATAATTTTCATGAACATTTACAAATTATTTTAAAGTTGCAAAATAGGTCATAGAAACGTCCTACACGCTACAGCCTAGTCAGCCTATGGTCAGCCTACAACTTACCGTGCATCGCCCGTATATGCCCGCGCATCATTCGTAATTTATCTTACCCTAAGTCTAATTTTGGAACAGGAAATTTATAAAATTGTATGTATACAAATCTCAAATCTACAAATACGGGATATAATATTAATAGCAATTAGTAGCAACAATGATGATGATAGTAAAAATAAATACAATTAATATAAGTTGTGTTACTCCATAGTGGCATACCTAGTATATGACATGAGCAATTATTGCTCATTTTAAAAACTACAAATTACTGTCTACTTTTGTAGTTATTTGAATCAGTGTGTATTTGGATAATATATTTTTTTTTTACTTTAACCTTGCAAATTTTAAAAATGACTGATTGATCAATCTATAGATTTTCCGGAAATCAAAATTTGGAAAAAACATTAAAATATTTTTGAATTAAACGTATTATAATAATAAGAAAATTCAAAAATAACTTCCCTAATTTTATGCTTACTAAAAATATTTATAGGGTACCGTACCTATCTATAGAACCCTTTCGTCAACTGTTTCTAATGTTTCTGTAATTTTATTTTCGAGCTTTTGAACATTATTAATAAATTTGGACAGTCAGCTTTAGTATAAGTATAAGACTTAAAGATTAGGTTTAGCTTTAGCATTAGATTTATTCAGAATTTCATAGTCTATGTTAACAGAGCATAATAAAATGTCTATATGGTTAATTTAAATCTCAATTTAAATTAAATAGTAAATACTTATTTTTTAATTTTTATTGATTACCTAAATCACATTTTATTCCCATATAATACTGAAAAATGCATTTCAATTAAGAATTTATGTGCTAATGTCTGAGTAGTGAGTAGATATTGTGCAGCACAACAGTTTTATTATATTTTATAGATCATGTTTATATTTATTAAAACTCATTCACTGCATATTATATGATAATATATCAAATAACATGAATTTTATGCAAAATCCACTCTTTAATTGTAACCATTGTTAAATTTTGTTTTACTTTGTTAAAATGATTTTTAATAATTAATTAATTTAGATTAATTTAAATTGTATACTTTCAAAAACTAAAAAAAAATATAATAATTTTCAATGGTTTACATATAGGTAAGTTGTTATTTTAATATTTTTAAAAAAAAAGTTCATTCTACACAATTATTTTGTGAAACCGCCGTTATCTCCACCTCGGCACAGTTGGCAGTTATAAATTATTGTAACATTTGAACGAATACATATTATAGTCATCGATCGCCACAACTGCTGCAGTGATAAATTTTATTTTATACCAACATTAACCACGAACTATATAATTATAATCATAGTTCGTGACAGTAACATACAAATCATAGGCCATGACAAAGTATCTACTTTGTCATGTCATAGGCTCATGCGAATAGTCTAAAACATGTATCGTGATACACGATTCGTGTATGATCACATAATAAAATAGGTGCCCCTCATTTCACATTTGGGTAATAATTGAACAGGGATACTTAAATAAGATTAATTATTTTATATTTATAAAAATTATAAAAATGACATGATAAATGCTAATACACTAATACCACATGGCACGTACCACGGATTAAATTACATTGTTCATAAATTCCTATTTTCACCAACTTACAAACTTTTCATATCTGATATTGTTAATTATAATTTAACCGTTATGTATAAGTAGATATTAGGTACCTAGTAGGCAGTATGTATATCCTAATCTAAAATTGTATTTATTTATGGAATATATTTTGTATTACCAACAATATAGGTGTGAGACCATGACACTGCCACCTTTCCAGAACTCTGAACTTCATAACTTCTTTTATCCGGTTTGTACAGGTGACATAAACAGATAAATAGTAAATGTCAACTCCGTAAATTCTTATTTGTTTATGGATTGGCGTCTTTATTTTACAACACGAACTTAAAATGGTGTGATAGCCGTAAGGGAATTATAGTAATTCTATCTAATTAGTCAGTGCTACATTATGAAAATATCGTTTACAGTAAGAACTAATGTCTAATATATACACAAAGGCATATAGCCAAATGGCGGCAAATGCCCAAATAAGTGAAATATCAAATACCTGATACCTGAAAATATACCCCATAACAAAATTCTATTAATTCACCAATTTTGTCATGAAATGCCCTGTTTATTTGGCCATGATTTCATAAAATATGATATCGATTTTTCGTCGCCGTATCAATATGCGAGCGCCATCTACTTTCGAAACCGTATTAGCGTGCCACAGACAACGGGCTCGGACGGTTGGCATTAGTGCGATGCTAGCTCTCATCGTAACGGTCGTTCCTGTAGGTTATCGGTTCCATTTCCATTTTGGCAGAAAATTTACTAATTAACTATATATCCTATACGGCCATAGAGGCATAGAACACTGACTACAAATACAGACTATGTATAGTCATGACAAAATAAATTATTTTGTCATGGGTATAGTGTAGTTGTAGCGCAGAACGGTTGTAGTAGTGTATTATTTTTTATTCGTTCATCTGCTTCAAACTTCGAATGTTGGGGTGGCGTACTGGTACGCGTTAACTGGTAACCACCTATGTTACCGCTCGGCGCTTCAACTACCATTTTATCACTCGTGCATATATACAATATACATAATATTATAATTATTAATTGATATTTATTGCTATAAATTATAATAATATTATAGTATAATGCGATATATTTACACGGGTAATATATAAACTAAAAATGCATTTTATTTTTCAATTTGATTTTAACATGATCCAGTGAAAAATGATTGTCTAACTAAATGTCAATTGCCGATTGTCTTTTTAGACTGAAAGAAAATTCACTACTGCTGCTGCTGGAGAAGTTGGGTTAGAGACTGCAGGGCTGTGCTAAATTATTCCGGTACTAAACTTACACATCAGCGTTTAGGAATTGCTTGTTATGTCTTAATAAAATTGCCATCGCCATGTCTCAAAGGTACTGAATACTTATTAGCATTTATTAAACGATTATAAATAAACCGTCCATGATAGCTATTTACCTCTGTTCATTGTTACTCCGATTGTTCTTCAATTTATGAACTATGTCGGTTCTGTGTACATGTCTTATAATGATTATTACTATAGTGTGATCATTATATAATTTTTTACTCGAACACTTTAGCAGAGCACTCCTAATATTGTTTGGGAATGTTTTTTTTAATATATCATGTTTTGCAGAAAATGTATTACCATAACAACATAATATTATATAAATCCTTTAATTGAGTGCTTTAATGTAAATTTTTTATTACAGGTTAGAGTTTCTAAACATAATGGCTGACAATACAGAACCAGTTGAAGTTCTTTTAGAAACTAACCAAAACTATGTTAATGATAGTAATCTTCCAACCGCGATCAACGTCCTTCTAACTGATGACAATTCTGTGTTGCCTACTGATGTATCTTATTTAAATGGCAACTCTTTGAGCAGTAACGAGACTGTGAATACACCAATGCCAACTGATATACCACATTTAAATAGCAACTCATTGAGTAGTGATGATGCTATGAGTATACCATTAAAAACTGATACATCATACTTAAATAACTCATCGAGTATTGGCGATACTGTGAATATACCTCTGCCTACTGATATATCTAATTTAAAAAGCAACTTATTGGATAGCCACGAGGCTTTAAATACATCTCAAACGACTGATATAACTCATTTAAATAGCAATTTGTTGAGTAGTGACAAAGGTGTTGATACATCTTTGCTGGCTGATGTATCTTATAAAAAAAGCAACTCATTGGATAGCCACGAGGCTGTAAATACATGTCCGCCGACTGATATAACTCATTTAAATAGCAATTTGTTGAGTAGTGACAAAGGTGTTGATTCATCTTTGCTGGCTGATGTATCTTATAAAAAAAGCAACTCATTGGATAGCCACGAGGCTGTAAATACATCTCCTCCAACTGATATAACTCGTTTAAATAGCAATTTGTTGAGTAGTGACCAAGCTGTTGATACATCTTTGCTGGCTGATGTATCTTATAAAAAAAACAACTCATTGGATAGCCACGAGGCTGTAAATACATCTCCGCCGACTGATATAACTCATTTAAATAGTAATTTGTTGATTAGTGACCAAGCTGTTGATACATCTTTGCTGGCTGATGTATCTTATAAAAAAAACAACTCATTGGATAGCCATGAGGCTGTAAATACATCTCCACCGACTGATACAACTCATTTAAATATTAATTTGTTGAGTAGTGACAAAGCTGTTGATACATCTTTGCTGGCTGATGTATCTTATAAAAAAAGCAATTCATTGGATAGCCACGAGGCTGTAAATACATGTCTGCCGACTGATATAACTCATTTAAATAGCGATTTGTTGAGTAGTGACAAGACTGTTTGTATATCTAATTTAAACAGCGACTTATTGAGTAACGACGAGACTGTAAATATATCTCTGCCAACCGATAAGTCTCATTTAAATAGTAATTTTAGTAATGACGAGGCTATAAGTACACCTTTGCCGACCGATACATATTATTTAAACAGCAACTCATTGAATAATGAAGAAACTGTTAATTTACCTCAACCAATCAATATACCTCATTTAAACAGCAATTCCTTGAGTAGCAACGAGGCAGTGATTCCTTCCCTTCAAGAATCACTTAGCAATACGGAAATGGATTCTATAGACAAACCCATCAGTTCTATTACTAAGCAGATTGTAAATTACAACATTGGTGATATTGTTTGGGCTAAAATTGGGAGGTATCCATATTGGCCAAGCATTGTCTGTAATGACCCAACATTGAATATTCATTATAGTAAGCTATTTATAATATACCAATTCAAATTTAATGACTAATTGGTGGATGGAACTTTTCATTTATTTATTTTTAATAGAATTACCTTGACAGAGTATATTATTATACTATTAAAAATAAAGTATAATAGTAGAATAACTAACTTTAATCCTTTCGTTGAGCAATTAATAAAATTCCTAATTGTCTTGTAAATTGAATACTATTATGACTAACCTCTATTCTAAATGAAATAAGACCTCAGCAGCCAATTCCTGCACATGGACATGACTTTGTTCCAAAGCGCCAAACCATTGTTCGACTATGTGGGGGGAGTGTTTGACTGTTTTGGACAAAAATTATTCGCCGCTGAGGTTTTATATTATTTCAAATTGAGTATAAATATTTCATTTTAATCACCTTGAATTTGTTAAATTATTTTTATTATTATTTTTTTTATTCTCAATGCATTTTAATTTTTCAGAAGCAAAAAAAAGATTCTTGTTACATGTCCGCTTTTGTAATGATAAAGGTAGAAGGAGTTGGGCGACAACGATTGAAAATTATTTTGGAAAATTAGCATTACTTTCAAAATATCCTAATTATTTAGTAAGTATAAATTCAATATATATATTATATATTAAGTTTAATATTGTAAAAAAAAATTGTTTGTAATGTTTTATATTTGATGATTATTAATATTTACAGGACTTTTTTAAGAATAGTAAAAAACTTACAGAGACGTGGAATTTGGCAATTAAAGAAGCTGATAATTTGATGACACTTAATAGGTATATTTTAAATAAAATAAAATTAATGAAGTACAAAAAATTAAACACATTAAATTATATATTTCAGGGAATTAAGAATGGTAGAATTTTTCAAAACATTTTCTAATTCAGATTCTGTAACTCAATCTGTTACAAATAATTCGTCTGAGGGCAATGTTAGTGTAAGTAAAAATTGTATTTGTTTTTAATCGAGCTGTTTATTAATTAAGGATAATTATTATCCTTAGGCTTTGAAAGTACGTACTTATTCAAGAAAAAGATCTCTAACAGTTCCTGAACAAGATATTGATTCCAAGATAATGAAGACTGAAAACAATTCCATAGATTGTACATCATCAAGATCAATAGACATTCCTTTAGTGTCAAAATCGGATGATGCTGATAGTACTATTTCCGATTTCTCTATGAGTTATGCTTTTATGAGAGATTTAGGTTTAAATGGAAAACAGGAAATTGTAAAAAAAAGAAGATCAACAAAAACATACCCACCAAAAAATTCATTTGTCAATAAATATGATTTGACTTATTCAATACCGAATTCTACTGAAAATAATAGTGTATCTGATAATCAAGATAAATATCCAGTTACAACCACAAAAAATTCTACTCGTAGAGTATCTGAACATAGAAAACTTGAAATAAGGTATAAAAAAAATTATTTTTAGCAATTATGTGAATTAATTATAAATTTCATAGGATAGACTACCAACCTTTTTAGTTGATATTATTTAATATTTAATATAACAAAAATGAATAATATGTATAATAAAGAAAACAAGCAGATTAAAAAACTAGCATTTATAAATATTCAAGTAGAATTTAAAAAATGAATTTATCTTCATTTTAAATATTATGCATTCTAGCATATTAGAAGGAGAATATGATCCAGATAATATTATTTTACCAAGTTCTCGTCGTTCAAAAAAAAAAAATACAATTCATATGAAGTAAATTAACTATATTTATTTATCTGTATAATTTTTTATTAAATATTTTGCAACTAAAATTTAATAATAATGTGTTTTAGTTCATCCAGTTCTAAGAAAGCAATAATAAAGAAAAAACTCATTGGAAAAGAAAACTCTACTGGAAGGTAAATTATTTTTATAAAAACTAAAACAAAATTATCTATTAAGAAAACTCCATGTTTTTTTTATAGCTATTGTTCATTTATATTATATTAGATTAATTATTATTTCCTGTGTTTTTCAGGAAGTCAACTACAGTTAAACGCGAAAGTAGCCAAGAACCAGATACAACAGAAAGTGAAACTTCTTCAAAAAATGAAACATATAGTTCTGTTTTTGTAACAACTTCAAAAAACAAACAACTTTTTGCAAAAACCTGGAAAAGAGCATGTGTAGTTTGTAAAGACATCAAAAACACAATAAAATGCTTGGGCCCGTGTCAAAGTTATTTTCATATAGAATGTTTAGATAAAAGTGAGGAAAGATATCATCAGACTAAAAGTATATCACCAATGATTAAGATTAAATCTAAAAAAACATCTGGATCTGGTCGCCGTAAAAGAAATTACTCAAAAATCCTTCAGAAAAATGAAGATTCCATTTCTGATATTCCTCAGCTTATTGATAACATTAAAGAAAAAAACACTATTAAATTATCTAAAGAAGGCAATGAAATAAAATTGAATTGTTTATCTGATACCCAATGTTCTGGTTATATTAATGAAGAAACTATGTCACCTAATGAACTTGATTCAGATAATCTATTTAAAAATGATAGCTGCATTCTTAATGACAATGAAAATACTCAAAGTGAATTAGAAAGTGTGAATGAAGATTCTATTCAAGAAACATCTGAAGAAAAAAATATTGATGTTCCAATTGTATCAATAAACATAGATGAGAAAATACCATTAGACAATTTAAAATATATGTGTAGCCTATGTAAAGCCAATAAAACATATTGTTTTTTATGTGGCTTGGTTATTGATGATTCTGGACAAATGATTGTTTGTAAAATATGTAAGTTAATTAACTTTAGTATTTATGTTAGGGAAAATTTTTAGTTTTAAATATTCATAGAAGCATAAAATTATGGTTGTAATTTATTTTAATGTTGAAGTGTTGTAAAATTGTTTGTTTTTTAAATTTAGGTAGTAAAGTATTTATAAATTAACATATTATACAATGTATTATGTTAGAAAGATCTAATAATCAAATTAAATTCTTTTATTTTAGCTAGCTGTGGAAAATATTATCATGAAACTTGTTTAAATGATTGGCCACAATGTCAGTGGACTCAAGAGTCACGAAATAATGTCCAATGTGTAGTGTGTCCACATCATGTTTGCCATTTATGCATTTCAGATAACCCTAAAAGTTCATGTAAAACTCATTTTCCTGCTGAAAAATTAACTAGGTGTATAAAATGTCCAACAGCTTATCATAGAAGTAATTATATTTTAATAATTAATATTTTCTTATGTCAATAATTTATATATTTTTAATATATTAAATATATTTTTAGGTGAATATTGTTTACCAGCTGGTTGTCAAGTCTTAACGTACAATGATATTATTTGTAGTCGTCATTTTGAACCTGTTAAAATGCAAAACTATCATTTTAATGCTACTTGGTGTTTTATCTGTGCATTAGGTAAGTTTTATAACAACTATTTAAGTCTGTTTAGTTTTTATCAAATAAATATTTATTTATTTTAAGGAGGTGGTTCAATAGTTTGCTGTGATTTATGTCCATCTTCATTTCATGTTAATTGCTTAAATCAGAACCCATCTGAATATGAAAATGGTTTTACTTGTGAAGAATGTCAAACTGGAAGATATCCTCTATATGGTGAAATTGTTTGGGTTAAGATAGGGAAGTATAGGTATGATTCATAATTTTATTTATCAAGCTACTGTGTATTAATTTAAACTATTTTATTTTTGAGTTCATAAAACTTCAATAAATATTTAATTTAGAATTTCTTGCATGTTTAGACATTATTGATGTTTTTTTTAAAAAAAATTTTTGAGCATAGATGTTTATAAATATTTATTACAGAATTACACTTTCAGATTACCTTAATTAAAGACATTAATCTATATTTACATTATAAACATTCATTTTCATGGTTTTGGTACTTATCAGTTATCCTCCCGTTACTTACTGGTACCCAAATTCACATAGATAATATAAATTATATATCTATATATTTTCACAGTATATACAGAACATGTATTTCAAGCATTTATTATAAATAATAATAATATAGTTACAAATACAAAATGTTTGTTATTATATAATGCTCTGTATATATGTATGAAAAAAAATGATGGTTTTATCTAGCTATATAATTTATATACATTCTGTTACCAGTGAGTGGCAGGAGTATAACGAAACTAGTCAACCCTCAAAACAACACCTACTGCTTCAGGATTAACAGGTAACAGGTTACCTCATTTGTGGGTAACTATGCACCAAGCATTTATATTCTTTTGGTAAATAGACTATAACTTTGATAAATTTAAAAGTAATTAAATACATTTTTATAGTTCTATCAAATAAATTACTAACTATTGTTTCATCCCTAATTAATTAGAGGTAAAATTTTGTATTTAATTTGGATTCTATTAATTAGTGTAAAAATATCTAGTTTTGTTAATTTCTGACTTATATTAGTTATTATATATTCTTATTATTAGATGGTGGCCTGCTGAAATTGTATTTCCAAATCAAGTTCCTGATACTGTAAATGCAATACCGCATTCTGTTGGACAATTTGCTGTTCGATTTTTTGGAACTTACGATTATTATTGGGTAAACCGTGGAAGAGTATTTAACTTTCATGAAGGGGTAATTAAAACTTGTTTATGAATCTTCATTAAAGATATATTATTTATATATATATGTAAATTATTTGAGTTCTGTCTAATACAAGCAATACAACATTTCATCAGACAAAAGTTAACATCTTAATAAATGTAAGTGTAATATACTTTAAATTTATTAATTTATTTTAGGATGATGAGAATATTTTAAAAAAAAGTAAAATGAAGGTTATAGATCAAGTATTTCAAGATTCTATTGTAGAAGCAGCTCGAGCCCATAATGCTTATCTTTTAGAAAAGGAAAAAAATGATGCCACAGTAGCAAAATCATTTACAGTATGTACATATATAATTCTAGATTTAATGTTTGATTAATAGTTTATAATGTACTTTTTATTTTATTGTTGTTGTAGAAGCCTCCGAAATTTACAAGAATAAAATTCAATAGACCCATTGGCAAAGTCAAAAATATGGAATTTGATATAACCCCAATGACACCTTGTGAATGTGATCCAACAAAGCCAAACCCATGTGGGCCAGGTTCTGATTGTATAAATAGGTATTTAATTTATATTCAAATAACCTAATAATAGATTGATTTTAATTTTTTTTTATTTATATATATTTTTGTATTTACTTATAGAATGCTTATGTTTGAATGTGAACCAAAAGTATGTCCTGCTGGAAATAAATGTAATAATCAAAGATTTGAAAAAACATTATATCCTGCTATGGTCCCGTTTTTGACAAAAGGTAGAGGTTGGGGTCTTAAAACATTAGAAGATATAAAAGAAGGTGTGATAATATAATACATTTTAGCATAATCATAACATATTGATAATATTAATTCTTTTAAATTTTAGGTTCATTTGTGATTGAGTATGTTGGTGATGTTATTGACGAAGAAGAATTTCAAAGAAGATGCTTGGAAATGCATAAAAGGAATGAACAAAATTATTATTTTTTGACTATAGATAATTCTAGAACAATTGATGCCGGTCCAAAGGGAAATTTATCAAGGTAAAAACTAATTCTTATAAATTTAAAGTTATAAAATTATTTTCCTAGATTATTAACTGCTTAATCTAAAAATGAAAAATTTTGGATGCATGTCAATAATTTACTGTTCTAAGTTTTTTTTTATCTATCATTGAATATAATGATTTTGCATCATTTTTTTCCAATCATTCAAAAGTTTATATACAAATAGACATCAAAGAATCCATCCCCATGTGTCTCATTTACATATATGTGATGTTCTTAGTGTGTGAAATCCTGGAATACTACCATAAAACTTGTACTAGACATGCCTCACTGCCTCAGGCTTTTGTTCGAGTGAATTTAGTAATTAAATTTTGTTACTATCAACAAGTGCTCGGAATGGAATACTTTCTGAATCGAAACGCAATTAAATGTTTTAAATGCGTTAAATGCACTTAAAAATAAAATAACAGTGCAGTAACAATTTGTATGTATAGTAAAGTTCTTAATGGTGAAATAAATTCATTCATGGTGCTAAAATTTTATAACATTTTCAAATGTATACAACTTCCAAGTATTATTTTTGAAACATCAAACATTCAACAATGCAGAATGTTATATTTAAATGAAAGACAAACCGGAATTTTGTTCCTGTTCATTCCAAGCCCTGCTACCAACATTCATCATTGTTCAAGTTTAAAACCTTAAACCTGTTTATTTTATATTTATAGATTACAGTGTTTAATGTTATTTGTTAATACCTTATTAATATATTTTAATGTTTGTCATTTTACTAATTTTTTATGTATACATGGAACTTTTCACAGATATAATAAATTAAATCAATAATCGATATATCTATACATGATAATTCATATACACAAAAAACAAAAATTACTGCCCTTTTTAATTTAAATTTGATAAGTAAACAGATTTTCATTATTTTATTTTTTCTTCTTAATATCTGCCTGCCTAGTTTATTCATGCTTTACCATTCTTAAGCTAAGCATTAATTTTGATATAATTATTTATTTTTTATTAAATTTATAAACAAATTGTAAATGTTGTCTTAACTATAACTTGTTTCCAATATTCAAGTATTAAAAAAATTTTATTTTTCATATTATAATTTATAAAATATTTAATGAATTAAATTTTAAATTTGTTATTTATGATATAATTGTCTAATTTTTTTTATAAACTTATTTTTAATTACAATATTACTTTGAATTAATATATTTTTTTTATTATTTGTATACATAATAGATTTATGAATCATTCATGTGAACCAAATTGTGTTACACAAAAATGGACGGTGAATGGAGATACTAGAATTGGACTATTTGCTTTACATGACATTCCAACTGGTACAGAGCTGGTTTTTGATTACCGTTTACAGAGTTGCTCAGGAGTAGAGAAAAAACCTTGTCAATGTGGAGCTGCAAGATGTTCTAAATTTATTGGAGTCAAAGTGGTAATTATTATTAATTTATTATGTTAAAGTTTTGAGTGTATTATATACAAAGGATCATAAAACAAGATTGTTAAACTGCACCAAACGTAACTTGTATTCATATACATGATTTGAATTTTTTAGCAACTTTTTAAGTCTTTTTTTTTATTCTGTTACAAATTATGGCTACGAGGCAAATAAAAGCCTAAATACCAATTAAGTTAAAATTATAAAACGATCATTATTATGTATTAAATTTAAATATTTAATTTCATAGGAAGAAGAAAAAAAGAAAGTAATTTCAATTAATGATGTTGATAAATGTAAAGTTTCTTCTAAGAACAAACGCAAGCCATTAAAACTTAAGGTAATTTTACTTAGTTTAACTTTATAACTCATAAAAATTATTTTATTTATTTAGTAAATAAAAAGTGCACCTTTGAAATTTGTATTTGAACTGTGTTAATTTTGTGCCAAAGTTATTAAAACATAGTGGGCTATCCTTATAGCCCACTATCATATATTTATGTGTAGTGTTTTAGTATTTATTTTTATTAATTAAATTTTGACTGTTTCATAGGATAATGTTTCCGATGCAGACAAGTCCAAATTAATTAACAATGATCATAACAACTCTACTGCTGAAAATGAGGTAATAACACAGTCATTACCCTTTTCTTTTATTTATTTAAAAATCCACTTTATGTATATAGGTACAAGCATCTAACGCTGAGAAAGGTGATCTTTCCAAAAAATCTAAATCAAAAAAATCTATTGCCAAACCATCAACTGTCTTAAAAGTATATTTTTTAATGATTTTATATAAAAATCATGCATGCATATTAAATAATCTTTTTTTTTTAATTTTGATGTTTAGAAAGAAAATTCAGAATCCTCAGAAACATCAGTTATAAAAAGGAAATGGAAAAAATCACCTAGGAACAGCTCCAATAATACCAAAGTATGTAACAAAAAAAAAACTAAGAGATCTACAATGTAACTATAAATCTATGTCAAATTGTCATAGTCTGTTTTAATTTATTAACCTTAAATTTCTGATTTTAACAACTCATAAATCAATTGAAATTAATATTACCTTTTAAACTTAATGTTATAGATGAAATTATTTTTTTATATTTTAACAAGTAAATTTTTATTAAGTGGCTTTAGTAATTCTGTAATATATCTACCACTTTTTGTTCTCTTTGTAATTTAGAACTCTAAAAATATCTACTTGAAAACTTTTGGATTTTGTTAGGTATTTAAATTTTTTGATTCAAAAACTAATTTGTATGTTACTAATTTATTATTATTTTCCTATATTATATAAAATCATTGACGTGTATAATTATTAAATATGTTGAAAACTTTAAATAATTATGTATATATTTTTTATTAATTTTTAAACCATTTATTTTTTTAAGTTCTAATTAGTGAATATTATGATAAGAAATTGTTATTTACAAAATGTAATCAATTAAACTACACATGCCCAGTCCATATATTATGTAATTTAAATTGTATAATAAAGATAAAACCGTGGCATACACCATTAAACAGGACAAAATATTGACTGTTAGTAATGTTAGTTTATTTTAGTTTTATTGTCCAAATTAAAATATATGATTGTTAAAAGTATCATTAATTTGCAAAAACATTTTGAATATATTTTTTAATTTGTATTATATTGCTACTCTAATTATTAATCTATTTCCACAATAAAAAGTTTATTTCATTCAATATAACTTAAAATATTAAAATATTTAGGTTTTCTTTGTATATATTCAAACAAATATTTTAAATTCATATGTTTTTATTTTTAATTTTTATTTCATATTTTTCCTAAACATGATTTGAAAATCAGATAATCATCACTAAATAATGATTTTTGTTGACAACATTCAAGTATTATTGTATAAGATACATATATTCATGATTTTTCCTGAGAACAATTTTTTTAAAAGTTAAGTTTAGGTAGATGTAGAAGTGTATTGAAGTATATGAGGTGAAACATATTTATGTATAATGTGTATTCTTTAATATAAAATACTCTATTCAATTTAAGGAAGTTATTTGGCAAGTAAAAGTTTTTTGTTTGGCGGTTGTCAAGCAACAGCCATCTGTCATCTCCATTGAATGAAACATTTGTTTATCTGTCATTTAATGAAAACACACCTCTACACACATTTTTGCTGCAAATTATCTTTCTTAACTTGAATAGAGTATTAAAGATATAGGATTTTATAAATTCTATTATTTGTAAATAATTGTATATATTTATATTTTATTCTAAGATTTAGACAGCTATTTTTTTTACAATTTTATTAAATTAATGATATTTTCTAGTGTATGTAGTCTCTGATTACATCTTTGTTTATCATTTGATAATATTCATGTCAAAATATTTTATATACATAAAATATATAGTATTATTTAAACATCATTAAGAATATATAATACATAGTATATCAATCCACATTTTGTAGATATAGAACATTCCAACATTTTCCCCAATTTATGTTTTCTTCAAAACAATCATTTTTAAACATGATTATGTATTTTATTTAATAAATATTAACTAAATCTGAGCTCTCATTTAACAAATAAATTAATAAAGAAAGTGATAAAAGAAAAATGTATTATTATATCATAATATTTTGTACCTACTCAGATTTTTTATTGATCTATAATAAATAATGTCACAAGTGACAAGTTTCATCTATTTATATTAATATTTTAAAATTTATCTGCCATATAAATTAATTACAAATTTTTTTATTGCAATAGTTATATTTCAGAAACTTCACCTCCGCATGCTTTCTTTAATTTTCAATTATTTTTTAATGCATTATTTAAAATTTTTTTTTTATTATTGTATTTTAACATTCTTATATTAACAATAATAGCTGTAACTTGTAATTTCTCAAAATTAAAAAATGTATAAGATTTTTTTTATGTAAGTGTTGTATTCATTGACTTTATTAAATAAATAATGTGTTTGTTGTATAGTTCAATTTTAACAATATTAATAATATAATTATTAAAACAAAATAATAAAATCAATTATGATGAACAGTTAATTAATATTTTTGAGGTGTGAATAGAGATTTTTAATGTTGGTTGTTATTGTTTCTTTGTTTAATCATATTTTTAAATTAAATATTAGTGTTTATTTGAACAGATTACTGTTTTTCTACCTAAAGAGAGCTCTTATAATCCTATTTTTTTTTCTGTTCGAGAATTACATAAATCTGTGGGTAAGTGTAAATTGTATTTTCAACTCTGATTTATAAATTAGATAGTGAATATTTATGAAGTAAATTACATTAATAAATGTAATTAATGCCTTACCTATTCTTATACGATTTTAGATTTATTATATAACTTATAAACTGAAATAATGTATGATTTCAATAAAAAAAATCTTTTATTAAAAATTAGTTTTTAGACAATACACTTTGCTGTATAGTTGTTATCAAATTCTTAGGTAAAAAAAAAACTAAAGTGAAAGTACGGTAGGTAGTGAAAGTATTATATCTTATAAAATAACACATGAATTATCACAAGGATAAACCAATATGTATGTTAACACATTTTATTATAAGTATCAAAATTAAATTACTTATATTATTTATTTAGTTTAAATAATCTTTTTTGTTGATCTCAGTTCTTAAAGATTATTTTCAGTATATGATATAATTAAATATAATATTTTCTTATCCAATTTTATATGATATTATGCACTACATATCATGTTATTTTTACAAGTTCTACAGTTTTTTTTAAATTTTTTAAAAATATATTAAATATGTTTTAATTATTAATTTTTAATTCCGTATCTACTTCCTATTTTATGGATTTTATCATCAATATTATCAAATATATTCAACAAATTTAAACCCAGTAATATTTGCAAACAATAAGACAACAAAAAAAATATAAGTTTTTGTTTAAGAATTATTTGTATTATAAATTGAATGTTGATGTTTTATTTGTTAATATTGCTCACTTGTTTCTACTTTTTCAAACCGTAAATCAAAATTAATAATAGTGATGGGTAAAATACTTGTAGAATTAAGGTACCTGTCTAGTAATGTGTATTTTATAATGCTATGTCATCACTTGTGGTATATAATTTATTTCTAATAGTAAATAAATTGTGTTTATTAATTTTAGGATGACATCACAATAGATGATTCTATGGAATCCGATGGAAATGTTAATTCAAAAAGAAAACTAAGGAATGGTTTATCTACTCTTTCTACGAGAAAACTATTGATAAAAGTATGACATTATACAATAAATTATTTTATTTTATTTTGCACTGTAAGATTTTTAATTAATAACCATCATAATATTTTTCAATTTATGTAAAATATCTAGTTAATACTTTTGTATGATTTAGTTTGGACCAACAAAATATACATATTGTTAATTACTTTAATGAACTTATACTATGTACTGATATAACTTTAAAATTGATTATTGTTGAATTGTGATAGAACATAACTAAACCATTGTTTATATTTTATACTGCTTTTTTATCCTACCAAACATTTATCTATTATATTTGATTTAATTATATAATATAATATACTTTTAATTTGAATTAATTAATTTATTATAAACTATATGTTTGGTATTTTTTTTTAAATAGATAAAAATTAAAAAATTTTAATTTTTGTATTTAACAATTTGTTCTTACAAATATATATTAGTCATGATTAAACATAGTTATATGCTTATATGCCCCATACTAATATATAGTTCAAAAACTTCATCTATGTTAAAATATTATGAAGTCCATGCAAGGTAATATTCAAACAATGTAGTGTTGTAATGATGAAATTGGTTTCTAGTTTGTATAGTTTTTTTTTAAACATTCATGAATTATAACACACTTGTATATGAACTATATACAAAAATTAAAAACTATACATATAAACTAATTTTATTTATGATCTGTTATTGCTTCAGATTTATATGTGATTTTCATGTTTTAGGATAATATATCGGATACAGATGATTTTGTTGTAATGAAAAAGGAACGACAACTCGACAGTTTTAAAAAAGTAGGCAACTAGTCAACTATAATTTAATGAAAATTTATTTCATTTTTTCATTTTATCACTTAACAATAATTGTCTTTTATTATATTATTCAATCCCATACACAAAATAAAAATAATTAATAACCAATATATTATTCAAGAAAAAATGTAATTATTTTTATTTATCAAGTATTGTATTTAATATTCGGTAAGTTAAGTTTCTAGATTTGAACTAATACAACTAATCAACCAGTTTATTTTGTAATATTTATTTTTCAGAAGAATGTTATCAAACCTGATGTGGTACTTTTGCCATCACCATCCCTAACCAAATTATCATCAGCAACAACTTTATGTACATCTGAAAAAAATGTAAGTTAAAATATATACTTTTATTTACTTCTAGATATATGTTATTGACAATATTAGGATCATGGTTTAAGCTTAATAAATATTAATAACATGAAAAAACAAAAATTACATGAAAATGTATTAAATTTAAGTCCTTACAAACTAAACAATCTTTGAAGTATTAGGAATCAAAAGTGTAATCAATACTTATTATTTTTATAATAACTGAAGTTACATAATATGTAAAAACTCTTAGCTATTTAATAGCTTGAATTTTGTTTTTTATTATTTGGCTTATTTATGTTCATATACTTAATTTTTGTTTATTAGGCCAATAATATTAAATCTGCTATATCTACTAAAACTCAAGAAAAATCTCGAAACAATTTAACTAGGTTAGCAAAAAGCAGACATTTATTTTTATCCAAAGTAAGTATAAAATATCTATAATAAATCATCCACGATTTAGAAAACATAAATTTATATTATACACTATAATTAACTAGTAGTATTATTATAACATTTTTTGCTACTCTTAATCTAGATTGTTAAGAGTAAATTACTGAATTTGTTAATAACTTTTATGTTGATCATAGGTGTAACTTGGCGGGTAGATGGAGGCAACTGCCCCCACAACCAAAAATTGGTGGTGGCATTGCCCTCCCCTCAACTTAAATATAATATTATAGTTAAATGCAAGCTGTTCTGAGGTGCATAGCACACTAGTACAGTAGAAACTCGATTAACTGTCACAGTCAGGACCAAGACTATGACGGTTAATCGAATAGATGGTTAACAGAAATTTTGCAAAAAAAAGTATATATTATAATATATTTTATGTGTGTATTTTTAAAATAAAATACATATACTTATTACATATTATATACATATTACACTAAACAATATTAAACTAAAACATATTATATAAAATAATTTGTCACTTTTTTTTTTTTTTGTTTTTTTGATGTTCTAGCTTTTTTAGCTGCAATATTTCGTATTTAACTTTTTTTTTCAGCAGAGACCGATGATGGTTAATCAAGTTTCTACTGTACCTAATATCATGTTCATTTGCTACAAAAATTATTTTTGCCCACACGTGAAAAGAGTCCAATGCCCATGATTATGCACATTGGCGTAACTCCATTAAATTTCAGCAGGTGCAAAAAGACGTGGCTCCACCCCCTCCCCCCCTAAGAGCATATAATACATACAATATTGTTTGTTATAAAGAAAGTTTTGTGAAAAATATGACTTAGTCCCCCCTCAACCAAGACTTGGAGCCCTCTTGGTGTAAAGCATAAACATAACAATAACTAATATATTAAATGAGTACCTAATA
This sequence comes from Aphis craccivora, assembly GCA_009835225.1. Lineage (NCBI taxonomy): Eukaryota > Metazoa > Arthropoda > Insecta > Hemiptera > Aphididae > Aphis > Aphis craccivora. Next base: position 31,066 of record VUJU01002752.1, read on the forward strand.
AAAATATTATTTAGGTATTATTCTTAGCTATTACATATTATGTAGTTTTTATTGTTTTGAAAAAACAATAAAATTGAATTTTATTTTCATAAAATTTTGATTTTTGAGTATAATTTATTTTAGCTGGTGCAAACGCATATCTTTGCACCTGCTATATATTTTCAGGGGGTGCAAGTGTACCGTCGTGCACCCCTATGTTTACGCCACTGATTATGCATATGATGTTGATTTTGTATATGAATTTAAGTAAAAACTAATAAAATATATATTTGTCTAGAATAATATGAGCAAAGAGACAAAAGTGCAGCCTGTTATATCAAGTATTAAAGTTAACAAAGAAAAAAAAAATTTATCAAAAATAACAAAATTCATAAAAAACAGTGAGAAAACTGTTGTAATGAAGAAAACTAAAACAAACAAAAACTTCTTACAGTCCAAAGCATATTTCAAAAACAATTCTTGTTTGATTTGTGGAAAAGGTCATACTGAATTAGCATGCAAAAACAAAAAATGTCCCAGAGTTTTTCATCTCAGCTGTATTAACAAAACTAGAATTGTGAAATGTAAGTTAGCTACCTTTTAAAATTCTGATATACTGAATTTAAATGATAATTTTGTAAATGTTTTTTATTCTAGCGGGATTCATTTGCCCTTCTCATTTCTGTTCTTTGTGCAACAAACGTAAGGTAGTAGCCAAATGTAAATTTTGCATAGAATCATTTTGTGCTGTACATGTCAAAGGGAACATATTTAAAGATCCGCTAGGCAATGGTATGTTATGCACTTCTCATCATCCTAACAAAGTGAGTTGAAGACAGAATATTTAGTACAAAGAAATAATTATGCTCATGTTTTTTCTAAGCTTCTAAGTATGGTTTTGATTTTTCAACAGACATCTATGCTAAACGTAAGTAATCCAGTGATTCTTGACCCAAATACTAGTACCAAAGTAAATATTATCAATAACAATGAGGAGCCCATTGATTTTGTGGATCCTGATTATAATATTACAATATCAGAACACGCAGAAGACATGAATGAAGATTCGTTGAATATTAATATAGATGAAATGAATGAAGAAGAATATACACAGGCACAGGTTGTCAAGGATGAATGCGATCGTGAATACATACATATTGGTGGATTCAATGTTTGTAATGTGTCTGATTTGGTCTCAGATCAAGGAGAAAGCTATATGGCACCACTTGATACAGATGGTGATCTATTCAAACCATCATTGGCCAATGTTGTTATTGACATAGAGTCTGCATCTGCTTTTTACCAGCCTATGGATAACTTACAACTAGTTTCCATTGCTACTGATAATAAAGATAGCCATGACTATGCTAATGTAAATTTCATAACTGAAGCTAATCAAACCAAAAACAAATGGCTAGCAGCTGAACCTTAATGTAGTGTAGTCTAAAGTAAAGTGTTATTTTGTTAATCTTTTGACAAGAAATATCAATTTAATTCTCCTTTTATCTAAACTATTAGTTTATTTAGTTACCTAAATAGGAATTTTAATTTGTTTTGTTTTTAATTTATATTTTCATTTATGGCAATTAGATAAGGTTATATATTTTTTGTTAAAAAACTAATCAAACATTTACCATTTGATATGGTATGTTAGCTATTATGAATATTGTTACAAGTTTGAGTCATATAAATATTATTTTTGTTAAATATATATAATATTGTTTAATTGGGTATTTTATTAAATGTATTTTTATTTTTTTGTTTGTTTGATGTAAAGTATAATATCAATTAATACGTGAAATTTAAGTTGTAAAAAAATTTGTAACATTTTAGTTTCATAACTTTCTTTTATTTATTTCTATCAAACTATGTAATGTATTTTCGTTAAATTCTACATTTTAATTTATATATAATATTAAAGTTTCAAAAAACTAAATCTTATATTTGAATTTTTTTTTTTTAATGAATGGTTGACTTCAGTTATAAATAAAAATCTCAAAATAATTATGTTTATGATATAATATCTAGCGGTTATGGTAAACATGGGATCAAATACTCAGTATATGGACGTTCCCCCCCCCTGGGAATTTTAGCGGTACTGGACATTCCCCCCTCCCGGACTGAGACGTTTCCCCCCCCGAATCGATGTATATATTTTTTTACATAATAATATGTTTGTAAATAGGTACCTACTTTGGTTTTACTAGAAGTATACGATCATCTTAATGTATGATATTGATTATTTAAAGACATTGTTTTGCATTTGTTGACTATTTTAATGCATTTT
>VUJU01002753.1:6540-20405 GCA_009835225.1 Aphis craccivora
AAAAAAAACCACTGAGTTACGTTTTCAACAACACTTCGGGGAGATTATTTTGACCAATAAATCAAATCGGATTTATTACACAATCGTACCGTTCGACGTTATAAATATTACAAACGATATATCATATATACCTATTACTGTATAGGTATCTATATTATTATATTATATTATCAGCGAACACAAGTCGAACGCGAGTGGCTTTTACATTATGCGTTAATATTTTATTTTCGTCCTATGCGTTATAATATATTTATATTGTGTATACACAAGAAGAAAATCAAATGCATTATTCATATAAACAGAGTTCAACATATTATTATACATGATATCGGTACACCGTCGACTTCCAACACCTATTATATGGCGAATTATTATACAAACGCCTATAATATTATGTATATATATATATATATATATATATACTATATAGGGACACGAAAATATTCCACGAGCGCAATTTTTTTTAAACATATTATTTCGTCGCTACATAGCTCATATTATATGCTGCAATTCCTGCAGGTACACATAACCTTGCATTGAACTCGGCCGCAGGATCGTGATCGAAAGCGTAAAGTATAATCGTGTCGTACAGGGCTTGAACTATATCCGTTTCGGTGCTTTTTTCCGAGTTTGGCGTACCTCACTTATCCTTTATAGAGTATACATACATAATTTATATCGGTAAACTTTCACTCATCGGATGGTAAAATAAATACCACAGCCGGGAGTGTTTAAAAATACCCCATATAGCTCTTATTCACGCCGGGAAATATATTCCAACAGGAAATCGTTAATGTGCATTGAAATTATGCGTTTCTGGTGTAAAAAAAAAAAAAAAACGTGACACTTTGACACCGCGCGGCGGGTTATATGCGTTGTTGCATAAACATTACTCCCTGTTAAAAACGTACCTATATACGAATATCAATATTCTCATTTACATAATATAATATATTATACAGGATGATTCACCAAGCACGCTCACCCCTTTTTCTTTACAAAGTGTAGTGTTATTCAAAAACTGATTTTTTGAATTTTTATGAAAATGCTTAAAGGCAATAAAGACCGTATTTTCAAATCTTTGAGATTTTTTTTTATTATTACTTAAAAAAGAAGCCTTGGATGTACCGTGACCTGCTGCAGTTTTTCATAAGGCTCCCCTTACTTGCTGTAAATTATTCAGTAATTTTTTTGAAAATACTCAAAATTCGAACGAATACCTAGTTCTCTAACTTTGTATAATAAAATGTAAGGTCTATATAACTGGATTTGAAAGACATAGGCCTATAAACCTAATGATGATTTGAAAATTTTAGTAACATTTATAATTTTAAAATATGGTCTAATATATTAATTATTTAATGCAATATTCAACCTATATATTATATTTTTTTGGAAAAACATTTTTAATAGCTCCTTTATTCTTGGTTAATAAACCAAGGTCTATGGTAGTATACCTATAGATACTCGTATCTAAGAGTTTCAAAAATCAGATTTTGAATAAATCCATGCATTAATAATGACTATGTAAATATCGATAGCGATCTTTATTTATGTTTGGTTAAATAATTATATGTAGGTGTAATTATATTATTGTATCCGCATAGTAATATATATGCATAACGAATTTAAATTTTAGTAAAAAAAAAAAAAAAATATCGATTTAATATGTCAATATTAGTTATAAAATGACATTGTTGTTTGTGAACATAATTTTATACGACATAACTTACTCATCTTAATTCAATAAAAGAAAATTGATTTTAATGCGGATGCAATACTATAGTAAATTAAAATACAAAATAGTTTATAAACTTGTAAGTGAAATATAAAAATCTCATAATATCATCTATTCTATAATCCGTCTATAACAAAAAGTATACATTACATAAGATTATTATCAATAAACGCAGTTGTTAAATTTGAAATTCAGATTACAAATGCAGGTCATCAATAAAATACAAAATACGAACATTTATGATCTCTTGTAGTTTTCGAGTATATACTTCGTATATACATATAATTAAAATTCAAGTTTCATTATCCTAAACTACAATGATAAAGATCAATACAATATGTATATTATTATGTCATTATGTACATAGTATTGTATAATTTGGGTTTCTCAATGCGATTCTGAATCAGTAACAAGTGTTTATAGTTATTGTTTGACTAAGCCACTATAGATTTATAGAATCATTCTTGCATCGGTAAATGTAATATTTTTAGTTTTTAGCGATGTATCAAAATCAATCAAAATGTCTTATTGATCACACTGACAATAAAATAATAAAGAAAAATATATTTTAATAATATAAACTGTTAAGGAAGAATGAGAACACTTGATTTATGTGGGACATCATGATTTTAATTTTTGAATTAAGAAATTTGTGGAAAATTCTTCCAAAAGTTTGGTATATATTTTAATCTTGAGGAATACTATTTGTTATATTTCTTCATGAAGAAATCGTGATTATAAATTAATTTTTTCAATGTCTATAGCTTTCCAAATAAACTTACATTTACATATTCCACTGATACATTTTATTAGATAGCGATTAACATAATGTAGCCGAGTAAATGTAATTATAGAAATCTAAAACATTATCGTGTAAAATTAAAAAGGATAAACGTATCGCAGCTATATACCTACTATTAAAACTATTCAAAACATGTAAAACGTGCGTTGTAGTGAGTACTTATATAATATGTGCGTACCTATCTAAATATGTGTAACATAATATAATAGTACTGTAGTACCTGTTAGAACACATATCGATACAGTGATGAAATCACAGACGAATAAACATGTGACGCGGTAAATATTATAATGATCAAAAATGATTGGAAAAAAAGATCAAATGTTCTAATGTTTTCACCGTGTAAAAAAATAAAATCTCAATGATTATTTTTTTTACTCTATGCCTATATAATATCCATCTACACTCTACAGATACTTAACTGTAGGTGGATGTTTAGGCCCAACATAGCCGCCCAATCGTGCTACCTATGTGGTCTCATTGATATTTAATTATATACGTTCGAATCGTTTGATACACTGTATATGGTAGTATTGTATCTACCTAGGGCGTGATTAATGACGTACCTGATGTAATAAAATCTGTTTTGATCATTTTATATAATATAATATTTTATAATAGTGTCCATGATAGGTGCAACAAATTCAACGCGCGCAATGTAAGGGCGTTACCACGTTACTTCTCGACTGTCAAAATTAATAATATTGTTTTGACATATTAAATCGCTTGTTAATGTGTTATAGCAATAATTGTCAATTAATATAATAATTGATAATCTATGTATACCTATGAGAAAAAGAAAGAAATTATCATTTAATAATTTTAATAACAACTCCGAGTTGTCGTTTTGACTATTTTGATTTCTTTTACGTGCACACATGGTGTGATTATGATCATATTATATAGTATAATATATATTTTGTTCGGCTACATTCTATAATAACGTATTGCTGAAATTATTTTTCTTTATTCTTTATTGTGAGACTTTGATGTCTGATACTATCAGACTACAGGGTAGCATATATTAGGTACCATAGGTCGTTTTCAAAATCAACAGGTTTGGAATATAATCAAATACAAGTTTAAAAGCTACCTACTATACACTTTATAGCATTAAATGTCGTACATATTTTTGTCCACAAATTATATATATTTTTAATTTTAATGTATTATTAGGTACATTAATGTTTGTACAGCATTTCCGATAATAATAGTTTTTGTTTGATAAATATTAAGTCGTGTACAATTCTTTTGGTGAAGATTGGAGAGAGTCGGTGGCACTAAAATGTTAAATCACTCGTCACTACAGTGTATAATTACCACTAGCCGCCACTAATGAGTAACTATATTCTATAAAACATTTATACGTATTTACTATTTTTATTGGCGCAATAAAACTGTATTCAAAGTCTCGGGGTTGACCGGCTCATCTTGTGTAGGTACACACTTGTGAAGATATTCCCTCAAAAAGAAAAAGGTACCTTTCATTTTCTTTCACCGGGTTCACAGACGCGTGTAAAAAAAAAAATTGCTACACAAATCGGTTTTCATTATTTTATAAGTATATTATATAATAAGTGCCTATATTTGTAACACTCGTAGATGTCAAGTTGGCACCGCGGTCGTAATATGCATTAAAAAAAAAAAAAAAAAATTGCTAGATTTTGCTGTTGTTTTCAGAATCTCATCAAATCGAACATAAAAATTCAAGTAGGTACATACTAGGTGTCTACGGTCTAGGTTCAATAATTTAATTTGAAGTCCTATAAGCTATAACTTTAGTCTATTACGCGTACTATAATAAATCGATAACCTAGATGGGCCTAGATATTATTATTTTCACTGTATCATCGATGAAAACGGTTTAGACGATATTATAATATTATGTACCTCTCGTGCGGTAAGAAAACACGACTCGAGTATATATATATAGCTGTATCGGACGCCCGAGAGTTGGCGGCGCGTACGACACGTACACACGGCGCGAGTTTAAATAAATACGCGAGCGCGCGCACACACACACACACACACACACACACACGTTCACGACGACGACCGTGGGAGCCGAATCTTAATAATAATAATAATAATATAATCGACGAGGACGCGAAAAGCCGTCGCGTACAAAAGGTTAGGGGAGCGCGTGCGCGTCTGTTATAATATAATAATAATATAATATATTAATGATAATAATATGCGTACCTATACCGCCGCGCGGACAATGACGACGACCACGGTATACACACACGCTCGTGCTTGTGTGTGTGTGTGTGTGGAAGCGCGCGCCGCCGTACCTCTAAATTAGCGCGTGGCAGGTGTGCGCGCGTGTTGTGCACGTCTACCGCTCTCCTGTTACCGGCGGGGTCGGAGGACGGGGCGGCGGCGGGCCCCGAGGCGGCGCCCCTCTCGCGGGCATGCCTACGATATTATACATACCGACTGTGTCGTTGTTGTGTGGTTGTGTGTGTGTGTGTGTGTGCGTGTCCCGCGCGCCGCCGCTGCACAAACGGCGGCGGCGGCGGTGCGCGCACTGTGGGAATGCGACCAAGATTCCCACGGGCGCCCCGTCACACGCCGCCGCAGCGCACTTCCCGCCGCCGCCGCCGACCCGGCGCGGCCGTCTATATAAAACCGGCTGTGCCCTTGGGTCATGCCGTCATTCGTACGATCCGTACCGAGCCGTCAACGCGCGCTCTCTCCAGGACGAGTCTTCGCTAATAATATTTTTACGAGTTTCCGTATTACTGTTATTATTACGATATTGTGCGCGCGTCCGAAAACGATATTATTTCCGAGTGCCGTTTCCGAGTGTGTCCACACACACGTCGATATTTCGTATACCCATAATATTAAACGCAACAGTTGTTTCGACATGCGTCCAGCCGCCGAACTCAGACCGTCGTACCGGGTACAGATGCACATGCAAATGCAACAGCAACAGTACCAGCAGCAGCACCAGCACCAGACCGGATCCGAATACGACGAACAACCCGTGTCCCGGACTTATCAATACAGAAAGGTAAGGGCGGATTAAGTTTATATAATATATTATTTTGATTTTTTTGATTTTTCGTTCGGTATCAAAAATGCGATCGCTCAACGACAATAAAATAATTATATTAAACACGGACGATGGTAGTACTTACGTCGTACCTATAATATTATCATATACTCTTATAAAATATATAGTTTCCGTTTTTAATAAAAAAATTTCTCAATCAGGTTATGAAACCGCTGTTAGAACGGAAACGCCGCGCCCGGATCAACCGGTGCCTGGACGAGCTCAAGGACCTGATGGTGGTCACGCTGCAGGCCGAAGGCGAGAACGTCAGCAAGCTGGAAAAAGCCGACATACTTGAACTCACGGTCCGGCATTTGCACAAGCTTAAGCGGCACAACGCTCTCGGCCTGACTGGCGTCGACTCGGTGTACGCCGACAAGTTCCGCGCCGGATTCGCTCACTGCGCCACCGAAGTGTCCAACTACCTGACATCCGACGTCCGGTCGCCGCCCGTCGACCCATCAGCCGGTGTCAAGCTCCTCCATCATTTGGGAGCTTGCATGCGCAAAATCGACGTCGACGCCAACCGTTCCGCTTCCGGTACAACCGCTACCACTGCCGTCACCACCACCGCCGCCGACCAGTATAGACCGTACACGCCGCCGTCCACGCCCGGAAGCGAGCTCAAAGAAGACCCGAATTCCGTCTGCTGGAGACCGTGGTAAACACCGAGTGTTCATTTCCGCACGATCAACCCTTTACCTCCCCCGTACCCAACTCGATCCCACCAACGCCCCCGACTAAGACTGATATTCGACCCCGGGGGTCGAGATATTTTCTGTTACATAAACACAGTTATAGGTTATATTATATATAGGTATTAATGTATTATTATTATACTATTGTGCGTACGACTATATCGTATTGTCGTTCGCTCATTATGATATTATATAATTTATTTTTTTTTTCGAGATAGTATTATTTTTATGTTGTAATAATTTTTTTTTTTTTCATTTATTCGTTGACGACCATTCGTTTTTTGGGTATAGAGTATATTTTTTAAATGTATAATGTTTTAATGGTTGCAGTGGATACGGCATTACTACGGCTATTTACCAAAAAAAAAACTTCAAAAATATCTCTTTCTCTTTGCTTATAATATATAATAGGTATATCGTTTTAATATTATATTGCATTGAAATAGAACTTAAGACATTTTTTGATTGTATAATGATATAATATATATAATATGTAAAAAACAAAAAAAAAAAATGTATCCTAAACGGACACGATGCGTAATATTATATTATAATATTACGTATATGAATTCCGCGTTTGTGCGGAAGACATAAAAAAAAAAAAGCATATCTGTGATAATAACAATAATATATATATATATATGTGTGTGTTTTACTAGAATACATTATAAGTCTCTATTTAAACATCTTAAGCGTCTTGTTGTTGTTTTTTCCTTCGAAAAAAAAAAATAAATAAATAAATAAAAGAAATATCGATCAATCAATCAATTTGCTGTCGTCGTCGAAACGATATGATCGCATCGTATAATGCCCCCGCCGACGACGACGACGACGATAAGTCAATTTGTGCTCGTACGTGACTAAACCGTTCGGTTCTGGGAACGACCGGTCGAAAGGGGAACGCGGTGAGAGAGTAAAAAAAAGGAAAAATCGAAAAAAAAAAAAAAAAAACTGTTCTCTCCGAACACGGGTAACATACACGCGCGACACGGTACAGGTATTATAATTTACACATGACTGGTGGCAGTGCGTATAGGAAACGATAATAGCGTGTAGGACAACGGCGACCGTATTTGAAGACGGCCGTATAATAATAATAATAATATGACGATTCACCGCCGGGGCCGGTATTGTTCGGACTATGACGGGCGAAGAAGAAGACGGCCAAGTTCTCACGGTGTGCCGGACCGGTGGCGCGCAGAAACCGTGACCGATTATGCGGGCGCGCACACACTGGCGCGCGAGAAACACGCACACAAAAAACACACACACGCACGCGGGACGAAAAAACACACACAATCCGATACGCGCCGTCGTGACGAGCTCGGCGCGCGCTCACGCATCTCCGGGCGCGCGTCAGCCTCCCCCCCTCCCCCCCCGCACACACATAATATATAATATTTTTATTATTACGCGGTGTTTGTATAATAATTGTTATTATTATTTATTTTCACGTTATTGGTTCCGGTGTTTAAGATCCGCGTCGGTGTGTGTGTTCACGTCCCGTAAGCGGCCCGCCGTACGTGACCGGCGAGCGTCGCGCGCCGTAATGTAATCGCCGGGCGTCCGCGCCGGACGGCTCACGAAAAAGGTGCGCGATGAGTCGCGCGGTGTGTTCTAGGGGGCTCCGTAGGGATCTGCGCGTTTTTCGAAATAATCGTTCAAAACACAGCTAAGTATAGGTAGGTATAAGTGATACTACATAGCGATTTTTGTTTCGTGACGCACTGTATTAGGAGTTTGAAGCGATCGCGGATTTTCCATCATATTTGCACGTTCGGCTCTTTTTTCCCCTAACGGCGAGTTATCGTGTTTTAATATACTTGCAGTACTTTTAAACATACACACGTTTATCTTCGACCGTGGTTATTATAAAAAATTATGTGTATTAAAAAATAATAAAAAATAATAAATACCTAATAACCCATAATACATATGTAATGATATCTACATCATTGCGCCACACAGCTTCATGATTCAATATCATCATAATACTATTAAATATGTTATTACCAAAAATATCATAATATATATTTGTACCCATGTACCCATTATATTACCCAAAATTATACACAACAACAACACCATATATTCATTACGAAATCAAATGACAATACAATATTTAATAGTTACTATCAAAACATAATAAATATCTGTACCCATGCACCCTGATATTATTTATAATGTACAAAACTATTAATAAATAATAACCATACATATATATACATGTAAAAATGTCACCTATCTTACAAAAACATATTTTGATATATTTATGCAAAATAAACAATAACAATTTAATACGGAACAACAAGGTATCAAAGGTCAATACTATAAGTAGAACCCACATTTCGATACTCAGACCAGTCTGCTCATAATAGCCAATACAGCGCTTGCACATTTTTTCATACGCACCGTCTTACTTCGCCGCGCCAAAAATCTTAAAGCGAATATTAACTTAAAAAATGTTACTCTTTCTAATTTATAAAAATATCTTGTTGTGAACTATCAAATTTAACTTTTACTTTCAAACCAAAATTGCATTCGTATTATACTTACAAACTAACATCCTCAATACTCTATTTCCATTTTTCATCATCGTTCAAGTCAAGCAGCATCAACCAGGTAAGAAATTATGATAATACTTGCCACATACTCTCAGCAATAAAATCATTATCAACGACAAGTTAATTAAGACACGCAGACTCCGGTGTATCATAAATCCTTAAATCATCATTACCTTCGTTTACTAAATCCATACTCACGATCCCAATCAATCGTAATAATTATATGCTTTAATTGATAGTAAAAGATAGGATAGAGAAAGTCGACATTCAAAATCCCTTCAATTATTATTCGTTGAAATAGCTAACTATACCAACGTAGTTAATATATTATTATAAGGTGAAGTTTTATCAATAGCAACGGCCAAGCTTATTTTTAATTCATCACACATATGATATGAAGAATAATATTTTATATTTATTAAACAATAATTAACATTAGAAATTGGAAAATAAATTGATTAAACATAAATAATTATTAAATAATCTTTTTAACGTGGGTAAATAATTCCTGTATTGCGAAAACATAAAATCGGTGAATGAGGAAAACGTCGAATACGATCAGTTGATGTCCATCGTCCGTTCGTATCGTTACCTTTACCGTAAGCTTTTTCATCTGACATCTTATGTCAATATAACTAGTGTAATATAGACTAGGTACAGTTTTTTTTTCTAATTCAATTATAAATGCCTAATTTAATAATAAAACAATTTGTTACGTTTTTGGTTTTTTAATGAAAAATTTAAAACTTCAGGGGTGGTTTCCAATGACAAAGTGAAAATCCTTGGAGCATTATAGTGGTCAAAAATAAGAATTTTCCAATTGTTTAAAAAAAAAATCGGGTAAAACAAAAAAAAAAAGGTACTGAAAATTTTTTTGTATTTATATTTAAGTTTGAAAAATTCAACATTAAGCTTTTCTTCAAATATATATATGTATAAAAAACTCGAAGCCCCATCATAGAAAAATGTTATGAGCGTTTGAATTTTAAATTTTTACGAAATCTCGTAACGCTAACGATTTATCCTCGTTCTTATCTTTCGTTTTTTTAAGGCTATTTATATAGGCATTTGAAATATTAGTTTTTTAAAACTCATTATATTCCCGAACATCGCTCAAGATGACGCATACGAGTATATATATATATTTATCGATTTAATTTTCGTTGTTTCGTACCTATCACACAGAGTAGTGATTTAGCGGTATCGTTTTGGCATACTACTCAGTACCTAGAGAGTGTTCTATATGGTTAACCTTATGGTTTTCAAATGACTACCCCGTGACTTTCTTATTTAATCAGGAAATCATTTAGCAGACGATTCGTTTGTCGTATCTTAATTATAAATAATGTCGAACGAGTAGTTTTATATGGTGGTAGATAGTAATGTCGTGTGAATTTAAAACCCAAGTTCACGTGTTTATGAGAATAAAATAATTATATTCGTAAAAAAAAATTCAAAATATCAAAAATGGAAATATGTATTATTGACGATCCGTGTTTTTTTTTTTTTTAAATTTTAAGTGGTAGGGTAAGTAATATCTTGCGAATTTAGAATGCCCACTGGGGTGGCGTGCTTTACATTCGGAAAAAAAAAATCGAAAAAGTTTATTTTTCATATCAAAATAAATATGCTGGAAGTAGGTACCTGTTGCTATTCTTTTTTTTCTATTCACAATTTTATGGGATATTGATTTTAATATGAATTTCAAAACAAGACTTACATTATTTTATAGCTACGGTGTACATTGTGTTGGTAAAAAAATTTTTAATTTTTGCTTGTAGGTACCTATTAGGCCGGAAATACGCATTTATGTCCACGCCATGTGAATTTAATTAGGCCTAACCTAATCTAGGCGGTGGTAGGAGGTAGTATAATATCTTAAGAATTAACAAATAACTATAGGCTAGCATCTTCGTAAATGGTGTGCATTATATTTGCTAAAAAAAATTTCGAAATAATAATTATTACCTACTGTTACAAATGTATGCTGGCGATAGGTGTACCTGTTGCCATCTATTTTCGTATTCTTTTATTTTTTTACACAATGTTACAGGGAATGGATTGTATATAGTGCAAGTTTTCACACAAAGTGTGTATGTTTGTATGGGCATGAATACGCTATATAAGAGCAATAACATTAGAAAAAAAAGTGTTTTTCGAGGATGGGTAAGAAATTAGTATTGCGTATTTCTGACCATTACATGCATTTTATTTTCGTGGGGGACACTGCATGTATTAACTAGTTTATAAAAACAACTAATAAAATGATTATAAATGACCTAAAAAAAAAAAATAAAATATCAAAGTAGGGGATATAACCCCTAAATTCCCTCCCTGGTCACGCCATATAAGACAGTATTTCTATGATAATGGGTTTGGTAGATATGGGGCTTTGGTAATTTAAAATGCGTAAAATAAATAATATAATTGACATTATAACCTATGTTTAATTTTTTTTTTTTAAATCGTTTTTAACGAATCTGTTTTATAATATATACAACAGACATGTATAGTTAATATAGTTATGTATGCAATTTACTTATACACTATAGACCGTATTATATATAATATGTATTGTCTATTTTAATAAAAATAATACCTTATTTTATATATAGGTACTTACTACTTACAATAAGTTGTACCTAGTGTTGTACTTTTGTATAAAATTCATATAATATATTATCATATTCCCTACACGACACTTGTAAGTTATATATTAAAATAATTTAAAATTACCTATACATAGATATAAAATTACGATAAAGTCATAATATACATTGTATTTTTAAGATTTTCCTTAAAAAAAATATGATGATTCGTTTCCCGCACAATATTACGGTCGGACGATTTTCGTGATGTGCGCGTCGGAGGGTCGGGACAATATTATTAAATCGACGTGTACCTATAATGATATGCCACCGATTTCAGGTCTATCGTGAGTACCCGGAAAAATCGTCTTGAGTTTCGGTTGGACGAGGAGAAATAATCGTCTGAAGAGTTATATTTTATTATAATTCTTAAAATTAGTAAGTTTTCAAGGATAACTACTTATTAAAAATCACTTATTGCCACCACTTCATGACGTGTTCTCAAAGTTTTTTTTTATTTAGCATACAGATTATATTATATAGGTACCTACTTTTCTATTTTCGAGTATATTACTATACCTGGTACATAATTCGGACTCAACTTCCTGACTATACTGTTCGTGCCTTCACGAGCATACGATAAATATTAAGTTCTTGAATAGCCCCTATTGGTGGCGATCCTTATATCTGTTGCGATCGTAACACAATATATTTAGTTGGGTGGGTGGGTTTGTCGAGTAGACGGGTTAGAATAGACGTTTCAATCGTTACTCGAAAACAAATACACAATATTTGTATACATGTGCTTCGAGTACTATAAGTCATAAGATAAATTAAGAAATAAAAAATGTTTATACGTGATAGGTGGCGCCGTGGTAGGTGGTTAAATTAATTGGGTCCAGTTGGCAACATAAAGTTTTTGATATACATCGGCGCCACTGAATAGCCTTCTTAAACATACAAAACAGACTCTTATTCTATCTGATGTCTTTCCAAACTGCGCTCTCATCCTACCTACTCGCCAATCTTTCGAACTTCATACTTGTAAGCCACTGCTATATTATATTTACTTTGAAAATAATATTGTATTATATGAATCAAGGTATGCCGTTGCGTGTCCTAAGCTATTTATTTCCACCCTATACTGTCTCTTGACACTATATATTGTACATATTTTGACGTATTTAATATTACTATTAACATATATTTTATGTGATATATTTCTATTCGTATTATTTTAATTTTATTTTTTAGGGGACGAGGTGATCAGACTGGAAGTTTTTGTAGTTTTTGATGACATAAAGTTATTATGTATAGAATTAAAATCAGTGCCATCTCATTGATTACAGAATTATATTACTATTATACAACAATTGGTGCACAACAGTGTGTTGTAGTTTTTCGTATATTCGCACGACGCCCAAAACATATATTATATATACTCGTATTATACGAGTCCGTAAAAAATGGTTCACGCAAACAAAAAAATAACACTTCCCCGTCACAGACGCGCGAGTGTACAAGTACCTATCTATCTATACATGCATAGCCATATAAGTACACATCTGCAGCAATGACTTTATTGTATCACTTGTAAGGTGTGTGAACGTTTGGACACAATATACCGAACGGTACTGCGCAAGTGCAACGCTGCAACGTACGATGCAGGTCGGGCGCGCAACAAGTGAGATGAAAAACTGTGTTTTTTTTTTTTTTTTTAGGAGAGGTCGAAGACTCGACGATGTGGTGGCGCGGCGTGCGGAGAAGAAAAAGACCGTAGTGAAATCCATTTAGTAGAGGCCGTCCCCATCCGGTCCGGTACACACCGGAAACGCATATAACATAATAATATATAATAACGTACTGTACATAGTATACGAACATCGAGCGTCATACACAGTCGTATTTCGTTTTTTTCTCTGTCCGTCGGTCCGCGACTCTGCGTTCATCTCTCTCTATCTCTCTCTTTCGAGGCGGCGGCGGCGGACGGACGGACGAGAGGGCATAGAGCATTGCTGTTCGTGTTGTAGCGGCCTAATCAACTCTGCTATTATTACCATTATTTTCTAACTCGACGCCACCGTCGATTTGGCCGAGCACATACCAAGACATTATCTATAAATTAATGTTGTTTGTTTGCCCGCTGTGTACAGGCTCAACACCTATCAGATCGTTTTCAATAATTAAGTTAAATACCGCAATAGATTTCTTATGACTCGAAAGGATTTCTGCTTATTTTTTCAATCCCTATTGGTTGTTATATAGGTGGATCACACGTTCGAACATAAACTAGGTTTTGGCTCGTGATAATAGCACGTCTTTTTGTTTATTTAATAGTTGCCATCGTTGATTACAGAATTATACTACTATTATATAACAAATTATACTTTAAATGTGACATATTTTTACAAATT
>VUJU01002753.1:20455-33312 GCA_009835225.1 Aphis craccivora
AAAACACAATCATAATAATATAACGATTATATTTATGATTTACAATTAATTTGTTCTCCGAATTTTGAACATATTTTCGAAGTAAACATCATACAAAGACGACATTGTATTTACGTCGACTTTTATGTATTCTTTAAATTTGTCTTTAGTTTTTTTAGTGTTTACATAAAAAAATATGTCAGAATTAAGAAGCGGAAAATCATAAAATTAATCATTGTAATTGTGTTGGTATTATGCATTTCAACTGAAGCAAAACGAAAACGATAGAAAAATAGTTAAACATTAACACGGATGAACTCAGGTAATACAACTAGTAATATATATAATGTTATAGCTATAGGATGATTCTCCACGCATGCTTATCGTCTATTTTTTAATTTATTTGAAATATGATCTTTGAAATTTTAACGTACAGTAATATACTTAACCAATAACAAACCATATTTTCAAATAAACTTAAATTATTTATACTATTTAAAGTACGGTAGTCCTTGGCCTATATCAATTTCTTTTCTTTTCAGAATAGACGATATAATCACACGTTTTTTCCGTAAATTTTTTGTAACTTTAGGTACTATAGTATACCACTATAGTTTATAATAATAATAAGATCAATGATGATAATCGAGTTGGGAGATACAACATTATAACGGCTATATGATCGGACATTTTGAAATTTTTAAAATTTGACAGAGTATAATAATAAATAAATAAATATTATTTATCGGGTTCGATCTAACCCGATTTAACCCAACCTAGCCTGACATTACACATATTTAATATTTTTGTAAACTACTCTAATATTATTTTTAAAAGTTAGTATCTAGGTATATACATATTTCAATAACTCAGAAATTACTTGCTTGAATTTTGATTTTTATATATTATTTTAAAATAAAAATCAACTGCTAACAATAATTATAACTTATAAGTAAACGAGGTTGGTTTTCACTTAAAAAATAGAAAATTGTGATAGATATACATATATATTATAAATTTTTTATGATGTAAAAAATCTAAATTATTTAAGTCCTTAAATAACATTTTATATAATATATACCTACATGACGTTTTTAGAAATCAGAATTTAAACAATACTAGGAACCCATAATGGGTATGAGCTTGTTTGTTACATCATTTTGTATTATACTTAAGATACTATATACATAATATAATTGTACACTGCTGCAGCTACTCAAATTTAACACTATATATTATATTACTATATTAGGTATAGGAACTTCACCGTGATGATGACCCGTTTCCCGCTCGTCAACGCCCATATAATAATAATACCGATGATGTATACAAATAATATTATATTATACGATTGTCGCCACGGAAAGTCAACAAAATGATATCATCCACCTCATCGCCACTGCCGCAGGACATGACAGTAATAATGTATTTTATGTATATTACGTATATGTAAATATTATATGTGTTGTTAAAATCGTCTATAATGTATAATATTATATTATAAAAGGAAACAGCAAAAGTGCTGTTTTCGAATAATATAGTTACAATACACCACAACACGGCTGGTAGAAAGAAGAATAAACAAATTTTCAGGAAATTTTTTTTAGAATTGTCTAGTACAAAACAACGTTCTACGATGTTTTTATTTTATTACTGTCACATAAAATATTATCGTCTTATGGTTTTTTTTTTTTTAAATCGAAAATTGGCTGTGATCGATGAAAAATCTCGTAGGTATACCTTTTATTTCATGTGAAGCAGTAGTTGCGATTTATATACTTTTCTTTATTTGAACACCGTCCAATTAATGTCTGTATGTGTTGAGTGTTCAATTGCAGATAAACTGTATATAAGTCACAATGACAATTCGACGGTGTGCATCACTGTTGTCGCAGAAAGATGCGTTGCAAGGTCCTCATACACAGGTTTAGTTACCGATGTATCATATTCATTACACACAAGACACGCGCTGTAATGAACTTAAAAAAATCTTCCCCGAATTCGGTAATTTTATCCCACGGCCGTGCCCTCTTATACCCACACATATCTCGACACCCCTGCCCTCAACTACTATATAGCCCTTTGCGGGGTGCCAAGTCCCCTGAATGCTGTATCCCCCTTTATTGCACCTTTTAGAATACGTACCACGTGTCCACGTACCACCTTTCGATGATCCACGAGCCACGTGACATATATGTATATACTGTTATATCTCTTAAAATCTCAGAAGTAGCTAATTCTCAAACACAGAAAAAAAATGATTTTTACTGCACCGTTACATACATCACTACGCCGCACGTGATATTATAGGTAGGTATATGGCAAACACTTAAATATGCTTTAATAATAATGTTATATTATTGTATAATAAAATATGTAAATTATAGAAAATTTACATAATATATTGTAAGCAACCATATACGAGCAAAATTAACGAAAAATTGTTAAAATGTTAAGAGTATAAAAATATTTAAATTAACATCATAAAATTTTATATTATAGGAATCTACGCCATACGCATATTAATGTACTAAATACTAAGTATAGTATTAGACGGGACTTACACTTTTTAGACAATTTATAAAGCTACTTAATCTAACCATGTTGATAAAAAGCAATGTATATTTAACTTTTCCGCTCTTCCACCCCTCAACCACAAATACACATTTGTATAATATTTCTTTGCTTATAATTATATTATTGTAAGAAAGATCACAAAAACGTTTTGTCTATTACGATTCCCTGCTTACTGACGTATTCTTGCAGTTCCGCTATTATTCTGGTATGACAAAAATTCTGATTTTTTTTTTTTAGGAAAACCATAAATGTCTAATAGATAAATTAATCGAGAACAATCAATACGATAAAATATTACAGATTGGTAGTATACCAAACAGCCTAAATGATATATCTATAGGATAGAAAAAAAAAGACGGCGAGTGGGATATCGTTTAGTCACTCTCGAGTCTCGATCCACCTCTTCCCATTAACCGGAGGACAACTTTGTTACGTAATATGAACAAATTATGTTATTATTTTTTTTCCGAACTTTTTCACGGGGCAGCTCGCTGATCGCGCGTATATAACTGTATACGTTTTATTGCAAGCATCGAATTAGTTTTTTTAACGTTTGTTTTCCGTTGCTCTCAGGTTTCCGAGACGCAACATAATTATTAGCACACGTATAGTACATACGTGTACGATAAACATATTTTTAATCAAAGATGTTACCGCACAAGACATCCCATAAAATAATAAGCTATGGCAAACGACGTGTGTTGTCCCGAGAATTACAAAACGAGAAGTATATATAGGAGTGTACTCTATAAGTAGTATTTATTTTATTTTATTCATGCTAATCCGGTAATGCGTTTCTATAGTATCCAGTTTCGAATATCGTTACGTACAGACGCGTGCAATTATAAGTTTACAACTTGCACGCGATTTCAGTTTAACCGCTTTGATTTCTCACGATCTGAAAATGTATTTCAATCTGCAGCGAGTACAACGCGTCGTCTAATAATTACAGTATTATAAAGGTATATACATGATCGGTAATCATAACGTAATTCACCAAACATGTTCACCCTTAATTTTAACCCATTTTTAGCTGTAAATTATTTGAAGGATAATTTTTTGAAAATGTTGGTCTAAATTCTTCATGCTTCTAAGTTTTTCAGACCTCCATTGTCTAATATCTGATTAAAAGTGTAAACGAATAATTTCCCAGCAATCAAAATGTTATTACTAAGGAAAATATAAAATAGATGTTATATTGCATCTAATACATTTTGAGCATTTTCAAAAATTATAAATGTTGATAGATTATTATTATAATTTAAAACCACTATATGATCATTACGTACCTATCATGAACTTATTATCACTGAAACACAAAGTTAAATAACTCAAAAATTACTGGTTTATTTTAGGAATAATTATTTACTTAATAATTAATCACGTATTTATAAAAGTGTAGGGTTGTCATTTGAAAAAAATGTCCAAAAGACACTCTTTAAGTAGTACAAAAAATCTCAAGAATGTGAAAATATGTTCTTTAAGCACATTTAAAAATTTCAAAAATCAGATTTTAACTGTAATACTGAAGAAAAAATGGTGAGCATACTTGGTAAATCATACTCATATATCCTCATATAAAAGCTATTTTACAAGTTTATACAAATATAAGTAGATCTCAGATTTAAGCGTGATAAAATAAATGAAAATCTATGTAATTAAAAAAATATATATATATATATATATATATAAAGTAATTTATTAAATAGTTTAGAAAAATAAATATGTTTATAATATTTTGATAAAAATAAAATTCTACCTTAACATTCTTCTAAATATTGCAATAATAAACTATATCTAAATAATAATATTATATTTATATTGATTGTATCTTTGACTGTTGATATAGTATAACTCAAAGGCTTGTTGACTTTTAAATATAAAAATTGATGTAGTATAAAACATCTCAAGTGTTATTGAATATACATAGAAAAAATATTGGGCACGTCGAAAAATGTTTGTGTATAACCAATTTAATATTATTGTAACAAATATTGAATATTGTACAAAAACATGTATTTACGTCAATAAATTATAAGTTAGCGTTCGCGATGTTGGTTGTGTTTGTAAAAAAAAAAAAAAATCTATGACGTAAACTGCATACACATAGGTGTATTGTTTAAAATGATGTTTTCGATTTTTATTTGGTCCTATCACCATATAGTGTTTCGCTGCAAATTGTACGTTGGATCGTTATTACTTTTTTTCGCCAATGATTTACACAATGGTTTATCTCTTGTTTCATCATTCAAGGACATGATATTATCATTGTTATCATTAGCGTAGCCTACCCGACAGTACCCGTGTTTAAAAATAATAACGGCAAACGACCTGCTATACGCGTACCGCAAGTATAATATGCAACTTATCGATATATTTAAATGTATACACTGTTTAAATGCATTATACATATTTTATACGATATGACGCGTTTTATTTGGCAATATTATTTGTTTCTTATAATATATATGGTTTTACATAAAATATATATTATACATCTGATATCACATTAGTCATCAAAAATGTAAATTGATTATTATTTGATTGAATCACAAATTAAAATGAATTACATAATATAATATTATATTATATCGTTTCATCTACCTACGTCGATTCGTGCCATTAAATATTTTGAACGTTATATTAATTAAAACTAATGATGAAACAAAAAAGATATATTTTCTCGTATCAACATTTAAAACGATCATAAACGACTAGGTATATCAAAATAATATGTATAGGTATAAATGGCATAATATTTATATTATAGCATATATGCCTACCTTACACGACGTATATATTATTGTACCTATATAATAGACGTTTCTTCAATTTTGTTTTTAAAATGACTAACATTATAGGTATGAGCATATAGGTATGTGCGTTTTAATCACCGTGATGACATTATAAATAAGTTTTGAATAATTATATTTAAGCCGTATATATTATGATGATGGAGAAACTCGTTAATTGCAATGTTTCGTTGTGTAGGTAGTTGATAATTATTAATTTATAAAACATGTTTGATTTTAAAGGAAAAAACAGAGTTTAATACGATGCACTATACAAAATACAAGTCTATTAGTAAAAACGAAGCGGGGTGGGTATAACGGTAGTTATTATAAGCACTTAATTTTTATGATTATATTAGGCGGTATTCAGTTTTGTGGACGTTTTGTTTTTGTTTTTATACTCAAGTTTTTCGTGTAATGTATTATAATATTCCATAACCATAAACATAAAAATTCATATTTTGGTTCTAAATATGCAATATGCATATTATGTTGTTTGAACGGTATACGCTTCTTATACAGCGTGGAGTATTATGTTATATGAGGTTAAAACTATTATTACGCTGTAACGTATAAGTGCCGAATACAATTTTATTACATAATTTATATTTAAGGCATTGTTATACATTATATATCATAAAAATATTTTGGGGATTGGGAGGTTTAAGTATTAACCAGATACGTATATTGACACTACGTTTTAGATTCTAAATTGAGTGATTAATGTATAGATTATACAATGATATGTGTGTTTTTTGTGTATGTATATTGTATACACGATAAGCAGTTGAAAAAATTCTTTGGATTTTTAATTTTATTATTTAATTTTCAAAAGGCTGTTTCGGATAAAAAAAAATGGATTTAGTTTGTGTCTTGAAAAGGTATAATTAAAAATGCCCAGTATTTTTCAAAATAACCGAGAAAAAACAAAACAAAACAAGGTAGTCAAGTGGGTACATCAGGTGTCGAGTGAGTCACTGTAATGGGTGAGTTAAATTTTAACACATTCAATGAAATACCTATACGTTAATACGTTATACATAAAAGACAATGCTGAGCGGAGACGGCCTGTCAGCGTGTACATAAAATAAATTTGTTTTTTGATGTATAGCTATTATAAAGTCATTTATTTTATTTTTAGTATTACGTTTGGTTGATTTATTTATTTTTTTTCAAAAATATTACATTTATTATATTATTATTTATTAGTATTATGATATATAGGTATATAGGTACTTATATACCACAATATATTATTATTGTTATTATGAATTAATAATTACACCTTAATGTAAACACCGTAAATCAATGTGAATAGGTCCGTAGACCAAAGTATAAATAGATGTAATATCTTAAAGTTATTCAACATATTTTAAAAATATCACCATTGCATGTAGTAAAATTCATAATATACTTACGTAAAAGTTGCAAATCCCTCGAATAATATTTCTGAATTATAACATAATAACAGACTATAAATCGTTATTTTTTGTTCAAATATTCAATTACATTGAAAATTGAACTTGAAAGTCTGTTTATACCTTTAATGGTGTTACCCTTCAAGGATTGATGATGAAATGATACATCATGATGTAGTATGTCCTAACTCTGATCAACAATTTATAGCCTGAGGACTGCATATAATTGTGATACGTTTAATAAGCCAACCGTTTAGTACACGTGTTGTACCTATACCTACTTTTTTCTATCCGGATTAACTGATAAAATGTAAGATTTTTTTAAAAAATTTTATACGCTCCCATTACATTATAATACCTAACTGTTATTATTGTGTGTATTCATTTTAGAATAATATAATGTGTACTGTACAAATAATATTTTCTGATTTTCAACTTAACTATATTATATTTTGCAAATTGGTGCATTTGATAGTATATTTCTAATGAATAAAATGCATTGAAAAATTTTAATTTCTGAGTCATGTGATCATCTTTTTTTTTGTATGGTAAGTATGCGCTTAGTATGGTTTAAATATGAATATATATTTTTTTCTTTTTAAGTAATTATCATTTTATTTTTCTCACGTTTTTTAATGGACATGCACTGCGATGTGTTAGGTATTTGTAATAATACCTAATGCATAACAGAAAATTATGTATCAGTCACCGCAGTCACGTAAATCATTTCCGGTGCTTAATTATAGTTTCGTTTTATGGACATACCAATGTAATATAGTTAATTCATAAATATTATTGTTATTGAGTTTGTTTTATATTTGCAACAATAATGAGAGATAATTAGTAAACTTTTGTTTGACAAATTACCGTATTTTATATTTTTCAGTGGCTGTAACATATTCTAGAGACGTCTTCTAAGAACTACCAAGAATAGTATGCATGTAATAGTGTCTCTCGATGTATCCTCAACTATATCTAAAATGATTACACTTTTTTATTTTATAAATCATTAATGATGAGTAATGACGGATTGACCAAGTTATACCTACTTTAAACTTTAAAGCACAATAATTAATAACGGTGACTACTGACTATGACATTTGGCATTTACATAATTATAATGTTTTGATCGTCATATTATACTGCAGGTACACATAGATATTATTGTATAGTCCCGTGCTAAATATTAATAATAAATATAATATATAAAAAATATTTCGTATTTGCGATGAAATTTATGGGGGGGGGGGGGGTGACATTATATTATTGAACATTAATTAATAATATGTTCTAGCTATACGATACCGGTGTTGGCGTTTAGTTTGGCGAGTGATAATTAATAATATTAAACTATAAATGAAGAGCATTATGATTGTTGAATGTATAGTCTTATGAAGACCATAAAAGGATTAGAGCAATTGAACACAATATTTCATCTCGTGTATACAACTATATTATACGTCTTCTACTGCAACTACTATAGCTATACTAGGTACCTACAACATTGCTATACTATACAGTATTAATA
The DNA here is from genome assembly GCA_009835225.1 of Aphis craccivora. Taxonomy (NCBI): domain Eukaryota; kingdom Metazoa; phylum Arthropoda; class Insecta; order Hemiptera; family Aphididae; genus Aphis; species Aphis craccivora. The sequence continues at coordinate 28,750 of VUJU01002753.1, forward strand.
CTACTAATAATAATAGTAATAATAAATCCGTCCAACGCGCGGATAATTACATAAGGTATATAGTTATAGTTGCGCGAGATCGACCTGGATTAGTACAGGAGAGCACAATATAATATAATAATGTATAAAAAATAGATTTTTTTTTTTTCATTTATAAAACGCGAGCGTATCACGAGGACGCGATGACCTACCGCATCGTTGCCACTGTCGAGATATTGACCATTTATCCACTTAAATTAATTAACAGTCTCCGGGGTATATATTATAAAATGCTCATCATACGCACGGTGTGTAACGAAACGAAAGAACTGAAAAATAATTGTCAAATAACAATTTTTATTAATGTCCTCATATAATATTATTAGTATTCATAATAATTATCAAACGATATTTTTAGGAATGACCGATGAGCACACTTCCAAGTATCCGTCTCGAACACTAATAATAATAATAAAATAGTGTCGACACTGTCTTCTGAACTAGCGGCGGGCGAAATTCCGGGCGCCGAAAGCGTCCGGTATTTAGAGGTTCACTGTATATTCTGCGATTATACCAACTCGGAAAACAAAATAAAATCGAAACGACGTGTGGAGACTTGGACTACACGTCGCATAACATTGTTACATTATTACCATACGGCCGGCACGGTGTATGGCTGGCTCGCGCGCACGCTCGCCTACCCGTCGACGACTGTATAATATTATTATCATCATTATATCGGGTACATCGGGTACGCCGTCTTGCTCTAGCTGCGGTAATTGAATACGAGAGCCACCGCCGCGCGTCATTTGCCCGGGAGACGTGCACGCGCTTTGCGCGGGTCCGGTCCTCTCCGGGCGGCTTTAATGCGAGACGCGTAATATTACTTATGATATTATAATCTAACGCCGAGTAAATGTGCGCACGGTACACCGGAGGCTGGCCATTAACGACGGTCTACTACACGTACGTACGTAATATACATTATAATATTATACGTATACAAATCGACGAGCTCGAGTCCGGTCGATTTCCACTCGATAATAATAATATGTGTTCGATTGGCTTTTCACCGTAATACGCGTAGATGTTTTTACATCGAGACTTTTGACTTTATTTCAATTGCGGCGGGCGTAGTATGCGACGCACTCGTAAATGTAATACGAAAGCGCTACAGCATTATTATTATGCCTATAGTGTATACTGTATAGTATATAGGAACTTGGCGTAAGTCGTTTACACGCAACAAAGTGTATAACCGATTAAATTTTGAATGCAAAGCGATAGATCAAAATTAAAAATACATTTCAAATTGATTATTAACTTTTTTTTGCTATTCAACCGGTACATACGTATCAATTGTTATTTACTGCTTTATTGCGTATTACTTTTATTTAATAAAATGTACATATAGGTATATGCGCAATCATCCGAGTAGGCGCAGTACGTTATATTTCATACTCGACAGCAATATTTCAACGTTGTTATTTCGGCAAAAATACTACTCGTACTGTTTATTGAAGTCAATGCCTCGCGTTTTGTTCGCCTTTCATCAATTCACGCACATGACTTACTGTTTACTATATGTTATATTTTCACCACAAAAGCCACATAAATTCGAGGACGAATAATTTGTAATAATGATAATTTTGCGATACCGATCGATTATAGTACAGTACACATACTATAGATAAGACATACATTGAAACCATTTCATCATACAACAATAACTTTAAAACAAAAACTAATTAACTGTTACCTTATCTTGCCCATTAATTGGAGTAAAATTTGAGTTCTAAAGCTGATTTTATTTTATTATATTTGAATACCTAACATTTTCTGGAATGATTCGAGTTTGACACTTAAAAGTTATAGAATATTGTATGACAAGAAAAAGTGAGATTTATAATAATATTTGATTGTTTTAAGAAATATTTTTGATATTGATAGAGAGTTACAAACAGTTATACAATATAGTTTATAGTAGAGTTAGTAAGTGATCTAGAAAAAGTTAAGTATAACCTTATTTTAAGATAAGATTTAAGAGTTGTAAAAACAATGTATAATAGGTACTTAATAAGAAAAAAAAAGAAAAGAATAGAAACCGATATTACTAATACAAATATCAATAATATAGGTATAATAATAATTATACCTATTATGGATTTATGGATACATAATCCGCTACTTTTCAAGTTACATTACGCATCGCATCTATAAATAAACACTATAGAGTGCATTGACGTAAATAGTCAATTAACAATAATGCTGCCCAGATAATAATAATTATTAAGATTCCTGGTGTTATTATTAAGAACATTTTTTTTAACATTTTATTATAGCACGAGTGTAAGATACAAAGATGCACTTCAGAATTGACATATTTAATTAAGTGTATCGATAAATACGTACATAGGTTATAAATTATAACTATTGTGATTGAAGTATGCATTAGACTATTAGAACGAACATCCATAGTATAGAATCCATAAATCCAAACCCAAAACGAACTGCTCCTATTATACTTATTATATATTCCCATACTAATAAAATTAAATAAACTAAATATATTTTTATAAGTCATTATTAATATTAATCAGTCATCACGAATATAAAAATTTTACTAAAACGATTGTTTAAACGTGTTACGTCAACCTTACCTCTGCCCTCCCAATATCAACATATGTTTCGTCAGAAATCCGACATGTGTATGGCTTACAAACGTTATACGACTTGGAAAATTAACGTTCAGAAGAACCGAATTTGTGTTGTTATCTTTAAACAGTTTAATCTCAAAGTTAATTGAACTGTCGCTGTCGTCTGCAAAGTAAAATTTGATAACACAATCTGTGCTTAGGCAATGGTAATATTTCAATCAGTACTCACATCATTTTCCATAAAAATTAAAATTCGATGAAAGCCATTGTTTAGGCACGTTTAATAGCGATAAAAGGACGATTGACTCCAATATTTTAAATGCACAAATTCGAATTCCCTGAGAAACCCATACTGGGTATAGGGTTCTAATATTAATCGGATTATCGGTTGGTTTCCAACAAGAACTCTTGCGGTATTATCGTACTGGAAAACTTTTTCTCGATACTGAGAATTCTCGAAAAAAGTGATTTTTGACGATACAATTAAATAAAGCGATAAAAATAAAAAATGACTTGGAATTTCATCGCCCGAATTGATGGTACGCGCGATTGAAATAAGATATCAAAAAGTGTGGAGGGTAGGGGTTGCGGTGAATTTATTTAAATGAAAACCTTCTCCACGCGTCATTTTCACAATAACGCGATCGCATATTGATCTGCTCCGGGTCGGTGCGATTTGGCGCTTGATGGTCGCCTGCGCGCAGATTGTCGAAAACGCCGCGATGTTTTACGCATAATATAATATACACAGATGAAGTATACGACATTGTATCATATTATCATTATACTATAATTTACTCGACTATTCTTTCAGTTAATCTCCATCAATTCGCCTCGGACCGAACGATTTCTACACGAGTGCGTGAAGAAATAAAACTCATGTCGCAGTACGCGCACAACGACGATGGCATTCGATACGATGTGCAGTGCAGTACAACACGGTACGTAGGTACCCATAAAATGTACGTATGATATTTTGTCTTGTAATAATTATTATATTATGCGATGAGAAGTGCGCGCGGAAAGGCGTCGGATCTCTCCCGGGCGGACCGAACAATGACAGGTGTATTTTATACATATATATATATTGTACACGCTTATACATAGGTAGATATATTATATTATTATTATAAAAACGCGGGCCGGTAGTGACTGCCCACATTTTTTATAGTCGTAAGTCGGACCGACGCCGCCGCCGCCCGCCGACATCCAGTAGCCCGAGATGAGTATTATAACGGCGACGACGCGCGCGTTGGGTGGTCGCGTTCCGGTGGCAGCGGCGGAGGCGAGCACGGGCGCCGCAAACCGACGAGCATAATATATAAAAGGCGTTCCACCGAAACTGTACGTCTAATGTCTATATCGTATATATATATATAGTACCTATACAGTCGTATTATATATGTCGTCGTCGTGTACTAATAGAGTATAATATAATATAATGTAATAAAATGTAATGTTACGCGCGCTGTTTAAAGGTATGTAACTATATGTAAGTATATATATATATATATATAAGTACACCGCTATTATGTGTATATACGCGATACATACGAAATGTCCGGGACCGACGATACGCGCGGTCCGTATAGAAGATTGATAATAATTATAGCTCGGCGACAGTAAATAGCCAGCAACACTTTATATGCGTACAAGAGGGTAGGTATTTAACTACCTACTATATAGTATCTGTTGCACGTGCAGTAATGATATATTTATTATATTTTATTACTATAAGGCACACGTTTAAATGTCCTAAAAAATATACGACTTAATGACAAATAAAAAGAACTCATAAAAATCTATTAGTACCTATTATTATTTAAATTTACGCGATTTTACGTGATCGCGATCAATCCACGACGTCGTAAATAATAAAACGACCTACCTATTTATATCACACTATATACTATAATCATGTATACGA
>VUJU01002754.1:4727-33292 GCA_009835225.1 Aphis craccivora
TCTGTGATATAACCGTGCGCCTTTTTCTCTTCCACATTAAATACCGCGACCACTTGCGTTGTATGCTTTAACATGGCCTATCCATTCTTCTATTATCTATGCGATTATTGCTAATGTAATTTTCATAAAAAAATTTTAGAAACGCGACGTTGAAAAGGCCTTTTCTACGATTGTGAGTAAAAAATACCACTTTAAAGTTTTAAACAGTTTAAACTGTGCTATCGTAATATCTTATTCTCATTTTACATTTCTTTCAAGACATCGATCGGCGATCACGTCATATTGGCGGGAAATTCATATTATTATTATTACTATTATCATCAGTGATTCTGCAGCATCTACGGCCGGATCCGTTGAGTTGGCAGCGACGGTCGGGCGGCCTCAGTGGTGCCAATTTGCCGGCGAAATGCGTGGGTACATGTTTCTATTTTAAATTTTTATTGTTTCACAGTAGTTCCGTACCATAAAAGCATCAACTGTGCGGACCGCGTCACTGTGACAGTGTTGTTACTATAGCAGTCTTCCGTGGTTGCCAACGACGTCCGAGTGGTATTTTTTATTACTACACCACTGTCTACGACGGTGTACCAGTGTACCACTACTTCTACTAGTTACTACCGTCGAACGTCGTTGACCATACAACTAAAATTGTCTCTATTACTATTTACCACTATTTTGGTGTGTTGTCTATTGTGTAATCCTCGTGTGCGGCTGTTCGTGGGTCTGTGGAAGTGTTAACGTGTAGTGCAAGGAAGAAAACGATAATAATTAATATAATATAGTAATAATAACGAATCAATTCGCATGCCAAACGCCGTGCGCTTAGGATCCAGCTGCTGTCATTGAAGAGTTTTCGCCTGTCGGGCAGACTACGCGGAGGAGGACCAACAATTCGGACGACGACGACGAGGAGGAGGAGGAGGACGACGACGACGACGACGACGACGACGACGACAACAACAACGACGGAAGTTTGAACGCCGCGGCAACTACAGCCCTACCGGCGGAGCAGCTCTACTCGACAATTTTACTGTACACACTTTGCCAAGATGGCTGACAATTGCTGCGTTTCGCAGAATGACAATTTTATTTGTGGTGTTGTTGAAGGTACGTTTTTTATTCTTATTTTCGAGTACTTAACATATAGCGGTTGCCTTAGTCGTTATTGTTATTATGTAATATCACGTTTATGCGTGCGAGACCGGGCCCTCCGGTGTCATATTATAATATATAATATAGTGTTAGGTATTACCTAGTGCTATACACTATTATGTCGTTAAATATATGAATTTTACCTCGGCGTGTGTGTATGTAGCGTACATTGCGTGGGTGTGCCTTTATAGGATACTGAGGTCTGAGACTACCAACTCGTGTCATTATTCATTGATACTAGGTATATTACACGAGTTGAGCGGTCAGCTATCTTAACTCTTTAAAGACGCAACTACAACACCCCTCTCTCCTTTCGAGATTTTGGTCGCCCGGTTCTTAGTTTTCTACCTGACGGTCTACGATATCGATTTTGGGGGGATATTAATCATAGAAGTACCTAGTATTATTATATAATTGACCTGAAAAATGTTCATTTTATTACCTTATTATTTTGATAAACGTTTTTTTTGTTTATTTTTTAACTTGTTATAAAAAATCAATCAACCGATTAATGATTTCATGTTTCATTGTTATTGTGATTGTGTGATTATATACCTTTCTACTGTTTTTTGTCGGTTTTCACGTTAAATTTAATTTGTTTTTTTTGTCTATACTGATTTTTTAAATAACATCTAACCTATAAAAATTGTAACTTAACTCAACTGTACACAAGTTCTATTTATTTATGCAACTGAATAAACAGTTGAAGCTCATACAATTCACATATTTAGTTAATGTACTTAAATTTACTATCTATATTGTGCTTGAAATGTTATGTACTGCACTAAATTTTTTATTTTCATTGTTGTAATACATTTTGAACCATTGTGTGATAATATTAAGTACCTATATTTAATACAAGTGTACATAGGCGTACATAGAATTATTAAACAATAATATAACATTCAATCTAAATGAACTTTGATGTATCCATAAAATAGAGCGAGCTATCATAATGAATATATTAAGCTAGTTACTTGCTTGGATTATTACTATTTACTATGAATCATAATGGTCATATTAATAAAACAAAGTACCATTACATCTTATTATTATTAACATTAAAGTAGTTATCATTGCAAAAACAATAATGTTTTATATAATAAATTGCTCTCACTAATTAGATTTTAATTTTAATTTTTTCATTATTTAAATTTTTTGGTTTGTTTTCAAAATGTTGCGTTTGACTTCAGTTATTTGAATACGTTATTTATTACAACATACCTATTCTAAAACCTATAATAGGTAGGTACTTGCTTTCCAAAATGTAATTATTTTTCATTGTGTATGTATGTGAAAAACTAGAAAAAAAATCTTAAGGCAATATTATAATGTTTTATTGATTATCAAGTTATAATTTAACACATTCAAATTTCTTAAACATTATGTTATGAGCATTTCCTTTTTTAAATTTGTAATTGATAAAACTTCTATATTTTTGTTCTTTCTCATAATGTATTTTTAAACATTATTCTGGCATTAGTATCTGCTGTCACATATGTTAATTAGTTGTTTTGTTTTTAGTGCCAAAACATAAGTTTTTTTGGAATGTTTGATTATAGAATGTATAAATTAGAATACGATCAATTTTAAGCCTTCTGAAATTAAATATATTTTTAATGTTAAATATTAATCAATACCTATTGTTTTTTTCTGTGTTCAACCTTGAACTGAAAGTTTTTTCATATATATTCTCCTCAATTATTAACCGATATTAACAAAAAATAAAATATAGAAATGATATGATTACAGTAGGAATGTAATTATTTATCTTGTATTTGGTTAACACAAGATGATATTTGATAATTAGGTACCTTAAGTAATTGTTGTTTTTTGATTCTTGAAAACTTTTCAAGATTTAATTTTGATTAACTTATAGGTATTATTTTAAATAATATATTAAGACTAACTAGTATTCTAGTAGTGTGTTTAAAATAAATAACATTTTAATTTAAAAATATTTGTTATAGGATTTTATGGAAGACCATGGACTACTGAACAACGTAAAGACTTGTTCCAAAAGTGAGTAGTTTTCCAAGCTGTTTTGTTATAATTCGCTTTGCAAGCTAATTGTGTTTACCTTTATCTTATCTAGTTTAAGTAGGTCTACCACAACTCCTTTTTTCTTTAGAAATATATACATTTATAAAATTAAGTGATAATTTAGAATAACATCTCTTCAAAACGCTTTTGAAAAACTATAAATTTTAATTTAAATCCTTATGGACAAACAAATCACTAAACTAGTGTCCTTTTAAATTGTTCCTTGGATTTATTGTGAATTTATTGAATTATATACCTATTATATTTAAGTTGGAGTTATTTCTATTTTTAAGCAGAAACATTTGTATATTGTACAATCTTTTGTTAAACTTTGATTTATAAGACCAAAAATGGCTGTTGTTAACATGAATAGCTTAATGAATGGGAAAGACTCACGGTGGTTGCAATTAGAAGTATGTCGTGAATTTCAACGTAATAAATGTTCACGTAGTGATACAGAATGTAAATTTGCTCATCCAGCTGCTAACGTGGATGTCCAGAATGGCAAAGTTACTGCTTGCTATGATAGCATTAAAGGACGGTGTAATAGAACAAAACCTCCTTGCAAATATTTTCACCCTCCACAACATTTGAAAGATCAACTTTTAATTAATGGAAGAAATCATTTGGCTCTCAAAAATGCCTTAGTGCAGCAAATGGGCTTAGTGGCTAATCAACCAATGGTTCCCGGACAAGTTTCTGCTCCCATGCCAAATCCAGCTTATTTAGCTCAGCTACCTAATACTCAGATTGGAAATGCATTTAATCCTTACTTTAGTCATACCAATCCACTCATGAATCCTTTGTCACAATTTTTTGCTCCCAATCCTAACAACTTGACAATGGCAATGCAACAAACAGTTGTACAACAAAATCTACAACCACCAGAACGTTTAGATATGGACTTGAGTAAAATTTCCCCTTTCTATTATGAGAATTTGTCATTACCTGGCTTAATGCCTTTTAAAAGGCCTTCGGGTGATAAAGCCGGGTTACCAATGTTTCAACCAAGTGCAGCAGCAGCAGCAGCAGCAGCTTACCAACAATTATTTCAGTTTGTTCCACAACAAGCTGACTATCCCCCTACATCATCTGCAGCAGCCTTATCTGTGTTGCCAAAACCACAATCTCAGGCAGTAGCACAACAACAACAACAACAGCAAACTCAACAGCCAATAGCCCCTCAAAAATCCCAGACTCCTGAATTACCTGCGACTCAATCTCAATTACAATCACAACAACTTGCTGCATTTCATCAATTGCTTGCTATGTCTCCTCAACAACAGTTACAACAACAGCAAATACAACAACAGCAATCATTACAACAGCAGCACCAATCTTTACAACAGCAACATCAACAACAACAAGCTCAATTAGCTCAAGCTCAAAACCAAGCTCAAGCTCATTTAGTCCAATCACAGGCCCAAGTACAGAATCAATTACAGGATCCTAATCAACAAGCTCAACTGCAACAACATCAAGCATTTGCAGCAGTATTCAACCAATTAATTGCTATGCGACCACCACCTCCACCATTAGCGTTCCAAGCTCCACAACTAACACCTAATCCAAATTTGATGACATCACCATCTATGAAACAATTTATTGCAGCACAAATACAACATCACATACACAATACCAATTTAAATGGTAATTTAAATCCAGCTGCTATTAATGGTAATATTAATACCAAGAGTGATGAAGAGGTTCAACAACCATTTAAGAAAATGAAAACGGCTTGACAATTTTGGACTTTTTATTCTTAATAATTGATTTTGTAGAATCATTGAAATTTGCTTATTTAATGTCAGATTATTGTACCAAGATAAGTGTTCTTAATTTTTATGGAACTACGTTTTTTTTCCCATCAGGCCTGTTAATCAGGTAAAAATTCTATTTTAAGTATATTAATCCTTATTATTTTGAGTTATTTAAATATTAAGTTATCTTACTTATGCCATCATTAGACTATTTGTGTTTTTAATATTTATTATTAAATTATTATACTTATTTTAAATCTATTGCGCTTGAACTTTAATCTACTCGCTTATAACCAGTTATTGCAATATTTAACATACCTATATTATTGTTTAACCATAACTATATTATTGTAATTCATAATTATATTTAAACTATTGTATTGTATAGTTCCTTATATAAGTGCTTTCAAGCCACATTATTTTTTTAAATTCATAACTGCATTTTAATCCGTTAATAATTAGTTTAGTGATTTGAGTCCATTATTGTTTTTACGTGCATTTGCATTTAGCAAATTAAATGTTTGTGTAATTAAGTGATTATGTTAAAATAAATTTTGTAAACTGTAAATCAAATATTATTTTTGAATATGTAGAACATATGTTCTAATTAATTTTTTACAAATGTTATAAACAATAGATATTAACATTCTATTTTTAATTAAAATTACTAAAAGTATGTTTTTATGTCTTTTATAATCTGTTATAGATTTTGAACTATAATACTGTGTAATTTAAGAATTTTTGAATTGTGATAAATTAGGTATTGCCTTAATCAATGTTATACTTAGATTTAAATCATCTACCTCTTTTTTTTTTTTTTTTTTTTTTTTCACTTAAATAATGTCATTCCAAATTCCAATCCTAATGTAATCTATAGCAACAATAATGTTTCTAATATATTTTTCATACTTATTGTGCATGTGCAATAAATAAAACACTGCTCTGCCAATATAATGCCCACCAAGCTTCCTTTTTTATGGAAACCTTGTGTTTTATTTATATATATATATACATATATATTTATTAAATACATTTATTTATTTAAACATACTAACTAAACTGTATTATGAACACTGAAAATTTGGGATTGGAGTTAAGCTTGTGTGGAAATATATTAGTTTACAATAGTATTTACTGTTAAAAAAGGCTATTAAGCTTTTACTAGCCATTATTTATCTTGGTTATTGGCTATTTTCAAATAAATAAAACATTTATCTAGGCCTATATGTATGTTGCAAATACTTATGGTAGAATTAAGGCTATTTTTCTATAGTAAAATGCTTTAAAAAACATTGTGAATAAAGTAGCTTGTACTTAATAAAGGTGGCATACCTAAGCTAGTCTTATTTTTATTTTTTTTATCATCGTGTGTACCTACCCTTGCACTGGCTTCAACTATCTGTTTTTTAGCAAAACTCATACATGAACAAACATATAGCTTCTTTTATTGGTTGTCTCCATAACAAGGGTTGAAGTGTCAATGTTTTGCTACAAGCAGCCTACAACTACCATTATCATTTGCAATGCCTGTCATCTTCGTTTGTTTTAAGCGGACAACCTCTTGTTTGGATTGCTAGGTAGCAATATCTTCACAAAATGCAACAAAAAAAAAAAAATAATAATAATAATAATAATAATAATAAATAAATAAATAGTAATAAAAAAATAAATAAATGAGAGGTCGTTTATTACTACTACTATCCAGCACTTGAGCTATGTTTTGTAAATTGTTTTAAGAATATTAGGCTTTTGAGTTCAAATGACTTGTTTTTATTTTTTTAGTGGTAAGTTGAAATATTAAAATAGTTAAATAGGTACATTTATTCTGATTTAATTATTTAGGCAGTGTTAAATGCAATCATTTTTTTTGTAGATAGCACTGTAAAAAACTCAACAATCTTTTTGTAAGTAAGCCTAATTTTTTTAGGAACTTTTTTAATTCTAATTTATTTCTGTTTGCTTTATTATTAGACCTAGAAATTGTTTTATTATATTTTGTTTGCTATTCAAATGTTTAAAGTCTTAGTAAATTGTTAAATAATACTTTTTTTAATTTTTTTTTTTATAAAATAATAAATAAAACCTAAAAATATTTAAATTATGTTTTAATAATATTACTCTATACACGGTACTCAGGAAGTACTTAGTGTATAAAATAAAAAGTCAATTAAAATCATTAATAACCTGTCACCTTTTATGTTATCAATTATTTTTATATTAATTTGTGATACTAAATCTTTAAAAATAAATACATTTAGCTATACTTAAAAATAAATAATTTTGAACCCTATACATAACAGTTTTAAAATGATAAAGCCAAAACAAATATGCAAAAATCATTCATTTTTGTTTAATGATTATTGTTAAATTATTATTTAAATACATAACTATGTGTTTAAAATAATAATAAATGTATTTTAAATTGGATAAACTACATCTAGTGGCTTTATTGCTTGGTACCTACACTGTTTACCAAATCATAAATAACCTTTGTTTTACTATGCAAAACCACCAAGAGGAAGTCACTGGGGTTTGTACACCAATTTAAGGACTATAACGTATAATTACCATTGCTTATGTAGTAGTATAATCTGCTGCACAAGCGTGCATAACACTAAAATTGCAATCTTGAAATATATATAACTTTTAAAATACTTATTTCTACACTATTCTTTTTGCATATTTGTATTGTCACAAAAATTTTAAAATTTTGCCCTGTTTAATAATTCATGCCATATCTTTAAAAATAATTTAAATTTATAAATAATTATTGATCTAAATATTTAATATTATGTCCTAGAAATATACATATTTATTTTCACGGTCACTTGTTTTATATTTGAAAATTTGTATTTTATAATTAACCTTTGAGGACATGCATATTTAAAGTTAACCATTAGCAATCACTTAATCTGCTTGTTCTCAAATGTATTTTTTTAATATTGTATGGCATGTTTACGATAAATTATTCTTCAAATAATATGCTGTAATTTAAATTTTTATAAATTATGATGGTGACCAAGAAAATAGCTTTGTGACTAATTCTATTTTTCTTAAAAATATATTTAATGATTTTTTAACCCTAGCTAGTTATACAAACTTATTAAATGTATTGTTATCCTATTATTTTGCATGAATACATAAGAAATACTAAAAAGTGAAATGGATACCTATATTAATTTAATTGTGTTTATATTATTATGAGACTGGAATCATTAACCAAGTAAATGAAAGAAATAACTTAATTTACTAGAAGGTATTGTTTTATAAAGTTATACTGATGACTCTAGACACATTTGAGTGGAGTGTGTGTTCCATCACACTATAATCTAGTGATAAATAATACATACTGTATGTTTTAAAACTAGGTCAATTGTTGTGAAAAAAATTGTTTGAGTAATTTATTTAATATTATGTTTGATTACATTTTTATTAATTTATGTCATAAAGTAATCTTAAGTAGTTATATAATTTATTAAATCTGAATATGAAAAAAATCAACTTCATTTTCAATACATACTTTGGTATATCATTCAGTAAGATTTTTTTTTTTACTTAATGCTCATTTTTATTAGATAACTGCAAGATCAAAATTGTTGTATTTGAAACTAATTATTGACAATATTAAACCAGATATTAAATCAATTTTACTCATAATTAGAGTGGTATTCAAAAGTAATATGGTTAACTCTAAAAATTATATGTTTATTAACCATTTGTGTCAAGTATAATTCCTTATCTTATTTAATAATGTTAATACAGAATAGTAAAGTTGATATTGTATTTTAAGTATGACTGAAAATTTAAATAAATTAGAAATATCAATAATCAATTTTAAATTGATTAAATGTATATGGGAACAGATAAATATATACTGGCATAAACAAAAAAATATTTAAACATTTTCATATACATGTGTGTGATTTGTGTATTGTGTAACAGCTTGGTTTAAACCAGGTTCTTTAAACGAACACTACTTTTTTGAACGCATGAAAACAATGTTGATTAGTACAGGTAGTTTATTACATTTGATACTAAGTATATTGAAACTACCTTTAATGAATTGTTGACCATCTGCTGCTCTCACTCTTCATTAGAGTATACAAACAGTATGTTTGTGCTGTATTTTTACATTGAAAAGTATAATCAGTGTAAGAACAAAGACAAAACAAAAAATGATAGATTGTATGCAAAGAAAGATTCACAGACTTATATTGTGTTTTGGTAATAGATTTGTACTGTATTATAAATTGTACTGTACTATAAATTGAAGTAAAAAATAATTATAATCTTTCAATTGTAGCTAACAAACATGGTGAAAACTTGTGCATACAGTCTTTAACTCAAATGGTTTATATTATTTTGTGTCTTATTAGCTAAGCATGTTATTCTGGAGTAAAAATGAAAAATATTCACCCAAGTAATATATTATATATGGCTTTAGCCCGTTTGTGCTACAAAAAAATGTATATTATCGAACCCAGGCTGCTGTTACAAAACTTGTGAATGGATTCAATTCTAACCTGTCACCTCTCACTCGCATCTGCCTCTGTTTCACCCCTGTCTCCAATCCCTATGCACCAATTTCAGCCTGAAACCCTGCGATGTTTTCAATACTATGTATACATAATACATGCTATGGTGATTGTTGTTTACCGGTTACTATGCTGTTTTCTGGTCGCTAATGGTGGATTAAAAATAAATTAAAATAAAATATATAATGCCTCGCATTTACGAAACGCTATATCTGTGCATTTTTTTTTTTGCGTAATTTTGTGACAATTGCAATTAAAAAGTGTTTCATAGTGATAAAAAATGTACAAGAGTGTCGCAGACGAACAGTCAACAGACAGCTATGTTATGATTTCATATCATTTTGATAGTAGACTCATGCTGTGCTTAGTTTATAATTTTGTTTTCTTTTTTTATATATATATATTTTTATACATTTAATCACCACCTAAATTAACAGTAGCAGAAAAATAATTGGTGCAGATACAAAAATATAAACAAATGTTGGGTTGTATTCATTTTATTTAATATGCTTATTTTATATTGCTGTGTTTATATGCTTATTCGTTCAAAATAATTAATTACATTCAAAGCTTAAATTTAAAATTTATTATTAATATTTTAACATTACTTATATAATTTTTCTATAAAAAAATTATCTTTTAGGTTAAAAAAATGGGGAGTAGGTTGTTATGTATATGCGCCCAAAGATGATTACAAACATAGGGCATATTGGAGAGATTTGTATACAGTTGAAGAAGCCGAACAATTGGGTGGCTTAATTAGTGCCGCTAGAGACTGTGGTGTTACTCTCTATTATGCCTTGTCGCCAGGACTTGATATGACCTATAGTAGCCAAAAAGAAATAGCTACTCTCAAACGAAAATTGGATCAAGTTGCTCAATGCGGTTGTAAAGCTTTTGCTCTGTTGTTTGACGACATTGAACCGGATATGTCACCAGCCGATAAGGAAGTGTTTCAGTCATTTGCACATGCTCAGGTAATTTAACAAATTTTTAAATATATCTGATAAATAAATATAAATATAAATAAATATAATATAAATATATTCTGATAATATTCTGATTCCATTGTAAATTAAAAATGTTAAATTTTTAGGTGTCGATTACCAATGAAATATTTCAGCATCTTGGTCAACCCAAATTTTTAGTATGTCCAACTCAATATTGTTCAGCACGTGCTGTACCAAATGTTCAAAATTCTGATTATTTAAATACTTTGGGCTCTAAATTGGCACCTCAAATTGACATTATGTGGACCGGTTAGCTTCTGTAAATTGAATCAAAAGTTCAAAGTTAAAAATGTCATTTAAATTCTTAGACTTATTTGTTTATACTTGTTTTAGGACAAAAAGTTATATCTCGATCATTGACTACTGAATCTATTAGAGAAATCACTGAAGTATTAAGGCGACCTCCTGTAATATGGGATAATCTGCATGCTAATGACTATGACCAAAAGCGTGTATTCTTGGGACCGTATCAGGGACGTTCTCCTGACTTAATTTCACAATTAAGAGGAGTATTGACAAATCCAAACTGTGAATATGGTGCTAACTTTGTAGCTATTCATACATTAGCTCAATGGAGTAAATGCACCTCTGATCCCCCAACAATCACACACGATAGTAAGTGCAAGTGTTCATATTAGTTCTTACTAATTTTAGGGTAATTGATTAAATAATATTCAAGTATATTAAGTTTTTGTAAATTATTTATATTATATTGTCTAATTTATAAAACTTAAATATATACAATTTGTATTTAATATTTAGTTTAAAGTGTAACCAAAGAATTGAGTATTACATAATTCTAATATTTATTGTAATAATTATCTTTGGTATAGAAATTTTTATGAGTGGTTAATATAATATCAATGATCATAGATTAATGATTGTGTTTAACTATTCCTATACAGTATTTGTTTATAGTAGTATTCAATAAGTTTTAGCATAAAATTATAATTTCTTTTCATATAAATTAATTAATGCGTATTTTCTAGTTTTTTGATATTTAGCTATTTTTATTTCTTCTAAAAAGAAGTAGAAGGAAAAGGATATGATCTATAATACACAATTTTATGTTTTGCTACTAATTAGAATTCTAATTTTTTAATAGTTACAAATTTAATAGTTTTTATACTGCACTTATTAATTTTATACACATATAGTTAGTGTAATGTATAAATTATCTAAATATTTGTATATATTTTTTTTAACTCTTTTACTCTAATTTTTTTATAGAGTTGTATAAAATATGTATTAATTCAATGAATTGTTACAATTTAATGGATCACTAAAATATTAGTTCACTATTGATTTATTAAATATTTAATAATATTTATGCAACTTAACATTAATATATTTATAAAATTCTGGAATAAAATTTAGAATAGTGTGATTTTTCAATAAGTATTAGATAAAGTAGATGATTGTTAAATGCTTAGGCTCACAAAATAAATCTATCTGTATTGTAAATATTCACAGAACTATTGTAATTTGTAACATATTTTTGTTTTTTTTTTTTTTAGATGAAAGTATGAAATTAGAGACTGAGAGTGATGAAGAAGGTATAATTGATCTTCCAGAGAATATTTATCATTCAAGAAGAGCCTTACGTATAGCAATCAAAGAATGGATTCCAGAATTTCGAAGACAGAAACAAGCTCATGGTCCTATTATCAAGCCACAACCTACCATATCGATTATGTCTCCTGTTGCTATTCCCCTTGCATCTTTTAACACATGTATGGCAACTTCAACAACTACTATCACAACGTCTACATCTACTGCTCCATTGTCTTTGTCTACAACTAATAATGTTGAAACAATTTCATCAAGCACTGTGAATGGTTGTCCTTCTGCCTTGCAAACTGCAGTAGCTGTCACCATGAATCCACCTTTAGTGATAATGAACTCTTTGGTGTCTGAAAGCAAAGTTATCAGTGAGCCTATGGACTGTAACATATCACCAGCACCATCTCCGCAGAGTTCAGATACAGCTATGAACACCGATAATGGATCAGTATGTGTATTTTATTTAATCATATATGATATTATTTTATTATAAACACATTTTTAATTGTTTTAGAGTGTTTCAATGCAAGTAGAAACACCTAGTCCTAGCGCAGAGATGGTTATTGATGTGGTTCAAGATCAAAAACATTCATATGAAAGGTATAATTGTGTTGGGCTGTAAATTGTTAAATTTATATTACTATTTTGTTTTATTATTTTGTCAATATTAGAGATCTAACAGAAGAAGATTTGTTGTTGATGTGCGATTTATTTTATTTACCGTTTGAACACGGTCCTCAAAGTGTTCAATATTTGACAGAATTTAATTGGCTCAAGAGCAATGCTTATTTGGTTTCCAATGAAAATCTTCGAAAATCAAAAAAAAAAGATTCAACTGACTCTAAACCAGAAGTAAGTTTAATTATATATAATGATGAATACATTTTTAATTGAATAGTTTTTCTACAAAAACGTTTTGATACAATAATAATAATATCTTCAAAATAACCAATTACTTAAATTAGAGTTTTATAAGTAATGGCCATATCAATTTATTTTTTATAGACATTTTTTTTCTTTTTCTATAATTAATAGTGACTTTGCAAACATATTTTTAAGTATTAACCAGAGTTATTTACCTAAGTTGGAACTTATGGCCTTATCATTTGTTAAAGTGGTGACTAGAGGCAATAATAATACTGCATATAGTTATTCCTGTTTTTACACATACTAGATAGAATACTTTACCAGTTTGCTTTTCCAACAAGCAGTTGTATTTTTTATTTTTTTGTTACAAAATATAACACAATATTTATAGTTTTATATTAATTAATATGGATGTAAATCTAATAAACAAAAGTCATACATATTTTTACCTCTAAAAGTATTAAAAAAAAAAAACTGTTTTCCATAATGTGAACCCATCAAGTTAATAGGACTTAGGAGGTATTGTTGATGGACGGTTTTCCCTCCTCAAGTTATTCAAGTCATGTATTATATAACCATTATTAAATTTACTTATTATACTACTTGTTGTATAGATTCTGATTGTAAATATAGCATTATAAAAATAAAAGTATTACAAATACCTAGTAACATAAGAAACAATTTGGTATCTAATATATATAAATCATTTTACTATTATAGTATTATATGATGGTTTTAACAGAAAAATATGATTAAAAAAAAGTAAAAAGTTAAATAAAATAGAATTTAATTTTGTTTTAATCAAATAACCAAAAGGTAGTTATAGGTTCCTTATGAGTTATAATTAAACATGATTTGACATGGAGATGTTGGAAAACATTATTTTATTAAATTATTACTAAAAAAAAAATATTTACTACTTTATATTTTTGTAAAATGATATGAGAAGAATTCATTTTAATCATATTGTTTTGAAATGTATTATGTGCATAAATTAATTATTTAATTACTTATGGTTTGTGTTCTTTTCAGATTGAAGAATGGTATGAAAGAGCAAAAAGAATGGATGAATTAACTGAACAGGTGAATGAGCTATTTCAAAGACTGACATTTAGTGCCAATAGAGAACTTGTTCATGATCTGTATCCTTATGTTTGGGATGTTAGGTGTGTTATATCATTACTTAACTTCTATGTTAAGTGGCTATGTAAGTAATTAAATTTTAGTCTTTTATAATGTTTTGATTTATTAATATTTACTTTATTCTAGCTGAGGGCCACTTTCCACAATCAATTACAAATTATACTCTCGGGTCTTATACATGTATGTACATTTTAGTTAAAATTAGTTCAGTAGTTAGTCTTTTTTCCTTATTAGTAATTTATTTTATCTTTAATAGAATTCAATATTGGTCAAATAAAACCAACAACTAGTATTTTAACTGTAAGTTGCTATAGTTAATATTCTTAATCGGATTGCCTTTAAATGTTAAACTATTAGTTAAATGATTGTTTAGATTTTTTTGTTCGCCTTTATATTATTCTCCTCAGAAAATAAATTGTTTGTTGTTGCTTATTGAAGGTTTAGATAATTTAACTGTCTAATAGTTGTTGGCTTGTATTGAACCAGATAAAATATAATATATTTGTCATATTTTTAGCAATCTATTTTAAATAGGATAATTAAATCATGATAATTATAATTTTAATAAATAAATATTATTAAATCTAATGTCATTATTAGCTATTTTTTTTTGTTTTTCATTTGAGTTCTGTTCATTTATAGCAATAATTTAAAAAAATTGTTGATTTTAGGGTTTTCAAAAGGATGGAAAGAAAGCTTTATGAGTGGTGATCAAGAACCCTGGGTTTTTAGAGGTGGTTTAGTTGCTGATTTACAAGTAAGTTAAAACATGAATTTATATTTTTGTATGCTAATAAAGTAAATGATGTAGTACTTGTTATACTTCTTAGCCACCAATCTGTATAAAATTTATCATTCTGCCATCTCATCACTCTTTATCTGAACTCTTAAATTTATATATTTATTATTAATCTTATTCTGTATTATGATAATTATTATATTATTATGTGTCAGTTTGTCTAATATATTATAACATAGAGGTGGATTGAACTATTTGAATTTTGAAAAATTGAACCGAACATTTGGTGTTCAGTTTAAGTTTGTAAGTCAAACCAAGTATTAATAAAAAATGAAATAAAATATGTTACATAAAACAGCCATAGTATCTTCTTGATACTTTTATAATGGTTTATTCTCGAGTTTCAACTATTTCTTTATTGTGTTGTGTGTTGTTCAATTCATCGATGTTGACAAAAAATTTTCAAATATTTAGATTTCTTTTTTTTTTAATCTGGATATTTTAAATACATATAAATGTATATTTAGCCATTTTTAGGGAATGGATTTGTGAGTCCTGATCATTATTATAATTATGTATACATCGGTTTAGTTACTATAACATTTATAAATTTTATTAATTGATTATATAAAAAACTTTTATTTATGTTTGATGAAATGTTCATAATTTTTTTTTTTTTTTTTTTACCTAAATACGTATACTTTTATTTTTTCAGCGGCTAATGCCAGTTGACGCTGGTTCTGATTTATTTATATATAAGCCACCTGATATACCCACTAATAAAATGTACAATGTACGACCATATACTTTTGAAGATGAGTCAGCTGTATACAACATTTGCCGGTGTACCTGTTACACGAATGTTGATGACCATAGTATAAATAAATCTGATCTACCTGATTTAATACCTGATAGGTATGTCTTGTTTAGTTATAAAAAAATAATTTATATTTAAAATAAATTTTTTTCTAGACTTGTTGGTTCATATTTGACACTTAGTCCAGAGCTCTGTTTTGTTGTGGAAGACAATGGCACTGTTATAGGTTATGCATTAGCTGCTTTGAATGCTAAAGAATTCTATCAAAAATTACAAGTTTCATGGTTACCTGAAATGTGCACTAAATATTCATTAGATAATTCTGGTGAAGGAATACAGTCAGCTTCACAAGTGAGTTGCCATAAAACATATTTGTATAATATTATACTATACATTAAGTCTTTACCTTAAGTGATAAAATAATCATTGAATAATTTGGATATCGCTCTGCTGTTAATTAGGTAACACGTAGGTCTTTATAATGGGTGTGTTAAATTTAAATACAATTATAATATTATATAATATACTATCATTTTATACAAACTATGATTTTGAGCCAAGTTAACCTGTCGTTTTACATCATTAAGTATACTTTGTGGTGTAGTTTTTTTTTATTACAGCTATGTACGCAAGTCATTTATTTTATTTTTAATATTAAGGTAAATTGAAAATTATCATATAATAAAATTTATATTTTAAATATTTGGTTAAAATTTCAAGTATTTTTTTACATTATTTATATATATATTTCTTTTTGAAACAAATAATTAACAAAAATGATTTGAGGAGAAATAATTATTATACAAGTGAATATTGAATATCTTAAAAATTTGAACTTGAAACAAATTAAAAATGAATTTGTCTTTTTAATATAATTTATAAAAAAAAGTAGTATTAAATTATCAAATTTAAAATAAAAAAAAAATTTTCCAGTTCCAAATTATTTGCTAATTTTTATGAATTCTAACTTTATCTATTTATAAAAAAAATACTATGATAAGATTTTTAATATTTTTTAGTTTAGAAATTAACAACTTTTAAGGAGCTTTTTGTTTTTAAATTTTCATGAAGTTCTACCCAGCAAATAATTTATCAACATTTATTGAATTTATTTATTTATAATTAAATTTTTAAACGCTTATAAATATTTTAAAAATAGTCAAAATTTTTTTGCCAATAGAAATTGATAATATTAACATTTTGCAAAAATTTCAATTATCTACTTTATTATATCATTGTTAAATCGATATCTTCATCGCTTCTTTTTGAAACTAAGAAGAAAAGATATTAAAATAAATACTAAATAATACATTTTTCTATCTAAAGTTAAAGCTTTAACTTCATATCTCTTACCAATATTGTTAAGGTTTGATATATAATATTATATGTTTATATTTTTTTAGGAAATTGTAAATTGGTTCCATTCATTTGATATTAACAAAGAATTGCCAGACTCTAATGCTTTGTCTCAACATCAATCAGTAATGACTTATGCAACATTACCTGTGAATAATGATTCATCAGTATCAAAACGATTAATTATTTGTCTTCTTGCAGCATTAAGAGCTAATGGTATTAATATTACAACTTATTTCATTATTTATAAAATTCACATATTTGGTTTATTTATATGTAAATTCTTCTATAGGATCATTTGGTGTCCATGTACCCTTAAGAACAAAAGATCAACAAACATTAGAATTTTACACAAAATTGGGCTTTATGGAGATTTCACAAGGGCCTGATCTAAATACTGGTTTTACATACTTGGGACGTGTTTTTTGAAGATTTTACTGTCTTGCATTGCCTGCCAATAAATTTTAATACAAGAATGAAAATGCATACATGGTGATACCATTATAGTAATAATTTTAATTTATTGATGTTGAATACATTATTATACTTGTTATTACTTACTTCAGTAAATACTTATACATAAAATAGTCCAGTTTAGGTTACTCAAGTTTTTGAAGGAAATTTAAATTTTCATGAGCTTTAATATTTTTTATATTATTTCATAATGATTTGTAAGTGTTAACATTAAATAATTGATAATTTTATAGATTGTCTCATTTTTTCATTATTTAATATTTTAGTTATCTTAAGATCTATTACATTTTGTATGTTGTTTTTGTATGAAAATAAAATAAAATGAATTTTCTTTTGTACGTGTTAGCGATTTAAAAGAGTTGTATCTATTTTTCCTTGCAACATTTTAAGGATTAATTATTGTTTTTTCATATGTATTTCATGATTCAAGTAGGAAATTGGTTTACTATAAAAATTGGTTACTATATACTATTTATATAATATTTGGGAAATGTATATTATACATTTTTATTACCCATATAGATTGTCATTGTATATATAATTGCTAAGACTGGTATGGTCATTGAGCATAACACATAGGTATTAATAAATATAAGTTTATTTCAGTACTTTTTTAATATGAGACAAATGTTATCAATTTGAACTCAAAGAAGTATTATTTAATAATAATAATAATAATAGGTAATCTAGACACGTTATCACATTTCTGAATTCATATCCTTGGTAAGAAACTAGTACACCTCAATATCTATTCTGTTATAGACTGAGTTAACTGCGTTTAGTATTGTATTGTATTAAATTTAATGTGTGCAGCGTATGTTTATTTTAAAATGGAAATAAATTCAACCAAAATTTAAATAATATGTTAAGTGATGAACCATAATAGTACCTACATATTATTTAAGTATAATTAAATATTACAAACTTATATTATATTTGAAAGAAATTCATTAATAATAAAAAAAAAATTATTATAGAACCATAAAGAAGTATAATTTTAAAGATTGTAATGTGCCAATAAATTAAGGTAATTAAATAAAATATTATGTTTATGAAGAAGAAATCAGTTTCATATTCTACGTGAAAATCATTTATCAATAGGGCATGGGGAACGTAGTAGAATAGAACACAAGCTTAATAATTATAAAAATATAATAAGAGAAACAATTGTTTATTTGAATTTGGTTTTGTGTGAAATGTGAATTGTGGTAAAAAAAAGTGTTAAACCAGTTAAATCTGTTAATTGTATTAACCATATTATAATATGAAACGAATATAATATTAATTTAAGTAATTGCGGTAGTCAAAATAACACGGTTGATCGAAGGTAGTTGAGATATCACGGAAGTAGGTACCAACCTTGTTATACATAAGCAAATTAATTCACGTTGTTAAGTAGACCTGATTGATGTGTAAGCACAGCCTGATGGTATGTAATATACCTATGTTATAAATTAATCTAAGTTTTAAAGGCGGGTTTTCATTACATACGTGTACGTGCATAAAAATATTTTTTTGTGATTAGTTGGAACGTATAAACTTTCTGCTATATCAAAAGCTTACCATGTATACCAACCAATCACAGAAAATAATTTTCTATGCACGTACACGTACACGTATGTAGTGAAAAACCGCCTTAAGTCTACCAAGTACCAAGACCATTCAACCAAACTTTTGAGTTCATGGTTTACACCCTTTGACTCACAAACGTGCTGAGGATGTGCTAACTGCAAATGTGCAATTGTGTTATTGGTTATTTTTATCATTTTTTTGGTGCTTCAACAATACCACAAAACAACAACGGCAGAGAACTCACAAACTGTGAGTAGGTAGATATTATCGTAATTAGGGATGTTGCTAGGCTGATTTCCTACTCCGGAGACTAAGGTTGTAACTTATAAATTAGTGAAAGCCAAGGCCCAGATTTGTATACATTTGTATATTTTTTCTAAACAGTCCAAAAATAGCTAGGTAAGCTACAATTTAAATGATAGTTAATAGATCCGAAATATTAAGTTTTATTTTGCATATTTCGTCGTTTTTTGATATGTAGGCACCTACTGCATATTTCTGTATTTTATTGCATATAATAATGCAATATTGAACTTGGATTAAATAATCCAATAATTTAAATTGTTTTGATTATTAACCGTTTATCTATAATACTTATACTAAATATATTACAGTCTACGATATATTTTGCCTTTATAGAAATAATTATTATCTTAATGCGTTTAGTGTAATTAAATATTAGTTATAACTTATAACAATTATAAATGCCATAGTTTATGTTTTAATGGTCCGAATACACACCAAAATTTAAGTTCTTTTATGACTATTGTAAGCTAAACTTATGAAAAATCTTGTATTAAATTTTCAAGTATTATGATTGGGCCAAAAAAATTTTATCGACACTTCAAAAAAAAAAAAAATTTTCAGAAAAATTGAAAATTTCAGTTCTTTATAAATAGCTCAAACAAAGTCAAAATATTTTGAAAATTAAATAGTGTAAAGAAAATGCCAATCTTAATAACTGATGATATTTTCAAGTATACGACTTATACTTTTTGAATAATAACAAATATTTAAAATCGTTTGAGAATAAATCACTATCGTTTTCCAAGTATAATTTAAGTAATTTAAGAAAAATAAAGTTTAATGATTATTAAATAAGTATCAAATTAAAAATAATTTTATATTATTTAATCTTTGGTCCACGTCAAAACGATGCCTTTCCAACCTAGGATCTTTATAGGAACAGTGTTGCATAATACGTCATAATAGGTGGGAGCATAATGTCATACCAATATCCATCATATGGGATGGTTGAAGTGGGTTAGGTGTTTGTAGAAGTGGAGCTCGAACAGGGGGAGTTTTGAATACACAATGGATCTTTCGCCGCTTTTATAATTTTTCTAAGTCGCGGGTCATCAATTTTTATCTACATAAAATACGCATAAACAAATAATTTAATAATTTTTTTTTTTTTTATAATATATTTTTTATTTCACATAAATTTGAAATAATGATAATTTTGTTTACCATAGAAGTTATGTTAGAGTAGTTACGTACAGACACTTCGCATGGTAACATAAAATATTTCAATTTTTCTTCTTTACCGTCTCCAACATAAATTTCTTTAGGTTCTGTATTTTTTTTAGTCGATTTAGCCATATTTAGTCTATTTAAAACATTTTTTTTAAATAGTATTAAATGTAATCTAACAATTAAAAAAAAAAAAAAAAACAGGATCAAGAACATATTGAGCCAAAACATATATACGACCTAATTAGGTACACGTGTTCCTAAATACACAACTATAAATAAACAATATTAATTTACCTAAGCACAGGAAAAAATTCTAGCTTTTGTTTATTTAATTTTAATTAATTTATTATTAAATTATAAATATACTTCTATAGAATTATATTTTTAAATAAGTTTAAGGTTAACCCAGTTAATTATTAGTAATTAATAAGTTAATTATTTCTTTTTAAATTGCATTTTGCATTTCAATATTTTTTAAGAACTAAAGATAATCTGTCTTCCGAAATACCTTCTAGGTAATTGTGGTAATACTAATAATTAATAATCTTAATTGATGGCTATTTAAATATAGGTAATAATAATTATAATGTATAGATAGGTAAAAAAAAGAGATAAATTAATTAATAGCTTTAGCTTTGAGCTAATATTTTTAAAGTCAATGTCGTTTTACTAGATAAAAAGTACTATTAATTATTTAAAAATTATAAATTCAAATTATTTTTTAGTATTTAATTATTTTCATTCTGTAATCATATTGTTATATTGAGAATAAAAAAAAATGTGTATAACTTTTTATATAATTTATAAAAATAATACTTAAAAATTATATATAATTTACTTTGTTTAAAAGTTCTTTTTGCTTTTCTGATAACAACTGATCTTTTACATCATTTTGAAAATTTTCTTCATCAATAACAAGACCTAAAATAAATTTAAAAATTGTATTTAATTATAAAACCATACTATATAATTGATGCTCCTATTTAAAATTATAAAAGTATACACTTTTTGATTAACAAATTATTATTAAATACTATGTATAACTGCGTGATCCCACAGCTCTCAGTCTTTTGTATACCCGAGGATCCCAAGAAAACATTTAGTATATGTATTTAATAATTATAAAGTGTTTATAAGTTTAATGAATTAGAAAAAAGTTATAAAATATTATTTTTGAAATTAATTTATTACAATTTAAAATTAAGAAATCAAATTCATAATTAGTTAATAAAATTAAGCATAAGATTAAACACCACAACAAGCTGTTTAACTGAACTAAAAAAATTGGCTTCTAAAAAACATTACGAATCATCATATTTTATTAATATCATTAATATAAATCTGTAATGTGGTAAATTGTGCATTATATTTATATATTATGTTTGTTATAAAAGAAAATATGAATAATAATTTTTTTTTTTTTTTTGGCGCCGATAGTTTTTATATAAATTTATAGACTGTCCTGTTAACAATAATAGTTTAGAGCACCTCAAAGTTTACTAAGTAATGATACGTTATATTATATTTTAACTTGCCATTAAGCTCGTCATCATCGCTTAGATCATTTAAAAAGGAAAAGGTTGATCATAGGTCTGTATGGACAACAGTGGTTTATTTTCTAAATTGTTCTGAAATAGAATATCATTTATATACCTACCTGTTTATATACTCGTAGAATAAAACATGAACGATTATTAAAAATGAAATTTAATATGTCTATAAAAAGTTTTAGCAAATAAAAATTCCTTAAAAACTTTATTTTCGTACCTACTGTGGTATATCAAAACGTAATATTACAAAAGACTAAAAGATATATATATATATATATATTTATTAACATGTTAATAAATAATTTTTTATTCTGTAATTCATAAGGTTATGTATATATTATATTAAATTAGTTATTGTTTACTACATATTACCTTCAATATTTTTCTTTTTCGTTCTTCATCAAGTTTGCCATGGCTAAACCAACAATGTACACCTTTATAGCATTTCATACCTACTGTATGATAATATTTACAAGTTGAAATATTATAATATGTTACCATGCGAAGTGTCAATACGTGACTACTCTGACATTCCTCCTACGGTAAAACAATTAACATTATTTCAAATTTATGTGAAATAAAAAATATATTATTTTTTTTATACATATTTTATGTAGATGGGAATTGATGATCCACGACTTAGAAATACTATAAAAGTGGCAAAAGATCCATCGTCTATTCAAAATTCCCCTGTTCGTGATCCACTTCTACAAACACCTTCCTATTATATCAAATATCAATTAATGGCCACTAGAACAATTAATTTAATATATTCATTTACAGATAAGGTATGGATATTGGAGTTTCAGCAGTAGGAATAATATACTGATTATCCATAGGCACTAGAAATAACGAGACAAGGTTACAAGGTTATATTTTTAATTTATAATGGAAAATACTTTGGATTTCAGTTACCTATTAGTTCACATACAGTGTTAGTGGGTACATTGGCAAAATATCTTTTTTTACACTTCCCACTGGTAAGACGCCTTGTTGTACTACAGACAAGTCGTGGCCACTGTCCTCGAATGCTTTGGACTTCCACCAGGAACCGCGAAATACCGTTTTCCTCACGATAGAATTCCCCATCGCCGAATAATAATGAGAAATAATTAGAAGTTTATTTCGAGATATTATTCACTATAAGTAACGAAATAATAGACAGAATAGACAACCGTTCTTATTATTGAAACTGTATAGCAACATAATTATTAGAAAATTATACTAGCCAGCAGCGATCTCTTACAAATCATGAAAATATTCAGAACGTTATTATATCACATATTATTATTTTAAGAACATTATTTATAAATAATATTCAAATCTACAATTTAGATTCTATACAATTTTATGCCTAATGCAATATATTTTGAATTAAATCAGAAGAACCCTATTACTACCTTATTTATCAATATTCAACCCTTTTGCGGCACCTGAAGGGGGTTATTAATCATCACCAAATTTAACCCACATAACTAAGGTATGGTAATGAAAAAATTGGTGAGCTGAGAAATAAAAAAATATTTAACTTTCCTTACCACCATTTATATATAAGGACCATATGTTTTTAAACCATATTAATTGAATTTAATAATCCAATTTTTTTTAAACACTCTTGGGCAGCTTCCCTTTTTTTGGTTAATAAGGAACCCACAACCAACTTTTCTGCAAAGTTTCTAAACTTTCCGATTTAATTCTAGTAAAAATCGTCAAATGACTGGACTGATTGTATAAATAATCATTATTTTACAGCTGGGATGTTTTCGGTAAAAAAATATCTGTGTTGAACATCGCGGTCAACGGCGTCCTCGAACGCCTCGAAGTTGGTTTAACATGCGTTTTACTTAGTTATAAGAGCTTGTTAACACGAAACACGTTATATTTACGGTCACTTTAATGTTGCGTGATATTAGCGAATACCTCGTAAATTAGACATTTGATTGCAATGCGATGCATCAACTTTTCACGTTGACTTATAAACATTAAACGTTGGGGAACTTTCAAAGTCTCATATGATTTTGTATACTTTACCAGCCAGCGTGTTTAAACATGTATATACTCAAAACAATAATAATGGAGACCAAGACTGAAGAACTTTAAAAATAGATATTTTAAGATTCAAATTAACCGTTTCTGTATTTAAGTATTTATAATAACTTAGGTAATAAAAGATATATTATGCTAAGTACAGATTTTCTGAATATTAACAATTTTCAGCACGGTTTTGTGATTTTTTCAGGTATTTTAAAATTAATTGTATAATAGGTAATATAGTTAAATAGGTAAATAGGTAAAATATTTAAGAACCTGAAGGTTTATTAAAAACTTCATTCAATAATATTATTAGGGAAATTATAGTGTATCATACCTAAAAGGATGACTCTTTTGTATCCAGTATGATTTAAAATAAATGCAAAATGTACAGATATATTATAGCCCATAAGTTGTACCTATTAATAATCATAATATGCACTGTATAGTATAGAGTAGAGTATTTTTTATTTTTTTTTTATTTTAGAGTATTTTTTTTATTATTTTTTTAATTTTTTTTTTTTTTACCGTGTAGAGTATTTTTGTACATTTTAGATTCTGAACGAAGTGATGAATGTGATGAATGTATTAATTTTACAATGAAGTGTGTTTTTTTTATGTCTGTGTACAGCATAACTAATCGAAAAAATGCTTCAATTTCAAACTATGGGAGTGGTTTCCAATGGAAAACTGAATATCTTTGGTGCATTATAGAGGTCAAAAGTAAACAGTTTTCTAAAAAATTGAGAAAAACAAAAAAAAAAAAATGACGGAAAAACGGGAATTTTACGCAAAACCAGTTTTCGACCAAATCGATTTTTTATATGGTTGTAATATAAAAATTTATTTTTAAATAAAAAAAAATAAATTAAAAAATTAAATAAATAATTAAATTAATTAAATTTAAATTAATTAATTATTAATTAATTATTTTTAAATTAATTTTAAATTTTTTTTTTTATTTTTTTTTTATTTTTTATTTTTATTTTTTTGAATTATTCAAAAACTAAACACTGTAAATACTTGAAATTTTCACCAAACGTTTTTATTAGTGTTATCTATATACAGTTAAATTTTGACTTTTTTTGAGTTGTTTATAGACCACTGAAATTTTCGATTTTTATGAGAATTTTTTTTTGAAGTGTCGATAATGTGATTGAAAATTTAATACAAGGTTCCTTATGAGTTGTTCTTATTGTAGCTAAAAAAAATTAAAAATCGTTAGTCACAATTTTTTTTATAAGCGTTTATAGTTCAAATTTTTACGAAATCTATCGAAAACGCGAAAATTTGCAAGTAATTTTGAAGTTGAAAAATCATAAAATTGTTTGTGTTAATAACTAAGGATTAAAATTACAACACTAAGTTTTCCATAAGTTTTCCTTCGTGTATCTATAAAGAAAACTCGAGTTATCATTATAGGAACAATTTTAAGTGCGTTTGAATTTTAAATTTTTAGGAAATAGCGTAACGTAACGATTTATCCTCAAATGATTTTAAATATTTGTTATTATTCAAAAAGTATAAGTCGTAGATACTTGAAAATTTCGCCAGTTATTTAGATTGGCATTTTCTTTATATGATTTAATTTTCAAAATATTTTGACTTTTTTAAAGCTATTTATAGACAACTGGAATTTTCAATTTTTCTGAAAATTTTTTTTTAAAGTTTCGGTAAAATTTTTTTGGCCCAATCAAAATACTTGAAAATTTAATACAAGATTTTTCATAAGTTTAGCTTACAGTAGTTATAAAATAACTTAAATTTTGGTGTATTCGGGCCATTAAAACCTAAACTACCTTTTTCACCAACCACTGGAAATTATATCCTAGGCTGACAAATCATCTTGGTTAAGAATCGTTTTTCGTATACAATGATAACTATCATTTCGGTTTTGTTGCCATAGTTAAGTCGTTGTGCCGCCTTTTATGCCTTTACAGCTTTATATACCACTCATATTATTAGCGTGTGACCGCCTGTCGCCCGCCGTTGAACCTGGCGTATTTTTACGTGCGTTTGTGCCATTCTATACGGTTTTGTGTTGTCCTCGTGGTCAATTGATCCTCTGTTGGTCGTTTTTTCATATTTTATATACCGTGAAGTATAGTGACAATTGTCGCGAGTCCCAAGATAGTGGGGCCTAGATTGTTCACTACACTCCGGCATAATTCGGGCGAGCAATTATTATATTATTATCAGGTAATCAACTTACTACTCAAGAGCTGTCGCCTTTCCAGCTGGGATCCGCCGTGTCAGAGCTTCAGTAGTTCAGTGTAGCAACACAGGTCGTCTATATATTATTATTATATATGTAAATTTATTATATGTATATAAAGGAATCGCTTTAGCTGGATTCCTTTTAATTATTGTTATTTTACGCACGGGCCCGCATAATTATTATTGTTTGTTATATGTAATGTATTTGTTTTGTATTAACATTAGATGTCCAGCGCGCGGCATCCTTTGTATTAATTATATTTATTTTGTTGCTCTTATATTTATACTGTTGTACTTATACCTAATTTTTTGTATCTTGGGTACCCCTCCCTACCCCCCCCCCAGCATCCTGCGAGTCCGAGAAACCGTACTAATCGTAGGAGCGGCTTCGGCTCAAACAATTAGGTACCCAAGCCTTAGTTATAGTGAAATATTACTTATTATTGTAACTAATTGTGTTGTTTAATTATATTTTGTCGATCCACATAATAATACTCATTCAATAATATTATTGATGACAGGTGATTCAGGACTGCTAAATTTCCACACCACCCTAGGGGTATTAGCATAGGCGCGTTATTTTTATAGTGGTATCGCCAGGAGCCATATTCCACTTATACTTACCTTGTCTTCGCCTTGCGGCGCTGGGTACTTGTCGCTGGTCTGATCGTCGTAGTAATTATTCTAAAGTCGGCTTCACTGCAGAGATGTCGGACGTATCGCGGATGCCTGTTTCACAGGGACTGCAGCACCGTTCGACGGCACGTCGAGGGTGTTCTTCGTACCACGGACCGTCTGGCCAGGATCGATACCGATAGTCGATTACTAACCCTGAGAGGTGCTCGCCGGATGTATGCCGTCAGTTTGACTTAGGTGTTTGAAGCTCGTTCTGCTGGTCAGTTTCTTCACTGTGATCCTTCTTGGCTGTCTTTTTTCTTCTAGATGTTGAAGGCTTGAGTGTTCGAACAAGACTGATCAGTTTCAGAAAACGGACCGGTACTTATACCCAATACAGTGTTAATAAATGCTGTTCATCGTTTCGTAGTTACTCTATTTTGTGGCCAGATTAAAAAAAAAACATGTGTTAACGATTATTATTAATAACTTACTTTCGTGGTGTTGAAGGAATTATTTATTTTTGAATGTTAATAAATGTAAATTCATGTGCATTTATTTTATAAAAACCAAATTAACTATCAATAATATTCTGTTTCTAACTCTAGTATTTTTTTTTTACTTAAAGAATCATTATTATTATTAATAAAGAATTATTATTATTTATGACAACGACGACGCTATATAGAAACGGGTGCCGTTATTT
This sequence comes from Aphis craccivora, assembly GCA_009835225.1. Lineage (NCBI taxonomy): Eukaryota > Metazoa > Arthropoda > Insecta > Hemiptera > Aphididae > Aphis > Aphis craccivora. The sequence goes on from VUJU01002754.1 coordinate 32,354, forward strand.
ATATGATTCTGAATTTAATATAAATTTCCATTAAAAAGTTCACACAATTTCATTTAAAACTTAACTTCTAAACGTACAATTTTGATGATTTTTACAAAAGCACATTATACACACTATTACTGATGTTTTAAAATTTACTAGGAGTTAATTGATATAATGATATATTAGAAAATTAGTTATGTCATTTAATACATTTGTCTGTATTTTACACAGTTTAAATCGATAACTCCTGCTTCGATATACATCACAGTCATCACACACCGTCGTGCAGTTTTTATTATCTATTATTTTTTTTTAGATTCTGAACGAAGTGAAGAATGTATTGATTTTACAATGATGTGTGTTTTTTTTTTTTTGTGTGTCTGTGTACAGCATAACTAGTCGAAATAATGCTCCAATTTTAAACTATGGGGGTGGTTTCCGATGTAAAAGTGAATATCCTTGGTGCATTATAGAGGTCAAAAGTAAACAGTTTTCAAAAAAATCGAGAAAAACAAAAAAAAAATGACGAAAAAACGGGAATTTTTACGCAAAACCAATTTTCGACCAAATCGATTTTTTTTTATGGTTGTAATTCAAAAACTAATCACTGAAAATACTTGAAATTTTCACCGATTGTTAATGTCAGTGTTATCTATGTATAGTTAAATTTTCAAAAAATATTGACTTTTTTTGAGTTATTTATAGACCACTGAAATTTTCGATTTTTTTTGAGAAATTTTTTTTAAAGTGTCGATAAAAAATTTTTGAATGACCAAAAAGTTTTGAAAATTTAATACAAGGTTCCTTATGAGTTGTTTTTATTGAAGCTAAAAAAAATTAAAAATCGTTAGTTACAATTTTTTTTATAAGCGTTTATAGTTCAAATTTTTACGAAATCTGTCGAAAACGCGAAAATTTGCAAGTAATTTTGAAGTTGAAAAATCATAAAATTTTTTG
>VUJU01002755.1:0-33283 GCA_009835225.1 Aphis craccivora
AAAAAAAAAAAAAAAAAAAAACACATCATTGTAAAATCAATACATTCTTCACTCCGTTCAGAATCTAAAAATTGAATGGTATTATACTATTAGGTATATAATATAATATTTATAATATCAAATAATAATAATATAAATTATTATTGTTATATATTATATAATAGTTGCTAATATTATATAATACATATTATTACAATTAGAAATCACCGTATACTATGGAAAAATGCACCCCCCTGATAAAATTCCTAGCGGCGCCTATGACCGAGAATCAACTTACTTCTATATAGCTTCAATTCTGATACAGATGGTCTTACATAGTTGATTGCAATACTAGTGCAATAGCAATTTGTATAGATAGTAAAGTTCTTAAGCCCCACATACACTAGACCCGAACCGGCCTGGACCGAAAAATATTTTCGGAAAAAAATCATTGATCCGCCACTGAACAAATATATTCAAAACGACAATCCTCAAAAACGTAAAACAAAGTTATAAACGATGCTATAACCCTGCGTTTCCCAAAACATGTGTCATGACCCATCATTGGGTCGCGAAATTTTTTTGATGGGTCGCGACTCGCGGTTACGATAACGGTTATTTTCATATTATACTAATTTTTTATATTTTTTTTAATTTATTTTATTTATTTATTATGTTATTATTATTCAGTATATATTATTTTACATTTTATAATACATATAATTATACATATAATTTTATTTTATTTTTTTTAGCGGGAGGTCGCGTACCCCATTAAGATTAAATTAATGGGTCACCATTGCAAAAAGATTGGGTAACACTACTACAGGCCATAAGCCAACGTTAGCTGTTCATTTATACAACATCAATATATTAGGTATATCGTATATACATTATATAGCTCTTGCGGATAAATCAATACGCGATTAGGCGGCACGAAATCATAAAAATGAAAAACAGCAAGAAGACAAAAAAAATAAATAAATAAATAAAAGGCTAACTAAAAACTTTAAGCCAAATCCACTTATTGCCTCACGCGTTTCCCATATTCAAATGTGCGTGTATAATACGTCTAGCCGCAGATCGGCAGGCAGTTATTTAAGTCACCCGGAAAAGCTTCTCGGTTATTATTACATTACAATACTCGCCTTATTAACGCGTATAATATATTTACACACACGTGTATGACACAATAATATATAAGTCAACCGTACAAAACTAATATTATAAAAATAATCTTAAAATGAAAAAGCGGTAAGTGGATACAGCTTTGCTGTACATTAGGTGCCTTATGGATCATTATTATATATTATAATATATAATGTGTTCAACTTGAATCCAATGATAATAATCATTGTATACGAAAAACGATTCTGAACGAAGATGATTTGTCAGCCTAGGATATAGTTTTTAGCGGTTGGTGAAAAAGGTGGTTTGTTTTAATGGCCTGAATACATCAAAATTTAAGTTTTTTTATAATTATTATTAGCTAAACTTATGGAAAATCTTGTATTAAATTTTCAACTCTTAGCTACTTATACAAAAATGTGTATGAATTATACCTACAAAATAATTTGCAAATATTCATGGTTTTGAACGAATTTTCGTCAATATTTGAACTTCAAATGCTAAAAAAAAAATTGTGCCTATGTATTCTTATAATTTTTTGATCACTATAAGAAGAACTTATGAGGAACTCTGCATTAAAATTTCAAGTATTTTGATAGGGTCAAAAAAATGTTATTGACACTTCAAAAATATTTTTTCAGAAAAATTGAAATTTTCAGTTGTCTATAAATAGCTCAAAAAAAGTCAAAATATTTTGAAATTTAAATCACGTAAAGAAATCTTAATAACTGGTAAAATTTTCAAGTATCTACGACATATACTTTTTAAGTAATAACAAATATTTAAAATCGTATGAGGGTAAATCGTTATCGTAACGCGATTCCGTAAACATTTAAAATTCAAACGCACTTAAAATTTTTCCTATAATGATGCTTCAAGTTTTTTCTATAGCTACTTGAAGGAAAACTTAGTGTTGTATTTTTAATCCTTAATTATGAACACAACAAATTTTATGATTTTTCAACTTCAAAATTACTTGTGAATTTTCGCGTTTTCGACAGATTTCGTAAAAATTTGAACAATAAACGCTTATAAAAAAAAATTGTGACTTACGATTTTTATTTTATTTTACTTTAATAAGAACAACTCTTAAAGAACCTTTTATTAAATTTTCAAGTTTTTTGGCTGTTCAAAATTTCTTTATCGACAGTTTAAAAAAAAATTTTCATAAAAATCGAAAATTTCTATGGTATTTAAATAGCTCAAAAAAAGTCAACATTTTTTGAAAATTTAACTGTATATAGGTAACACTGACATAAACATTTGGTGAAAATTTCAAGTATTTAGTATTTACAGTGATTAGTTTTTGAATTACAACCATATAAAAAAAATCGATTTGGTCGAAAACTGGTATTTTGTCACACCTGCACCGAAAGTTTGGTTTTCGACCACGGTTGAAGCGTTCGAAAGCGTCTTTTTTCCGTCCAGCAGGCGGTAAAGAGGTAATCCCCAAAGTGCCGGGTGGAAAAGAGGAAATTCCCAAAAGTGCCGGCCACCGGGCGCGTATCCCCTGCACAACCAGAAACTGAAATGTATACCTACCACGGTTCTTACAAAACATAAGCTTTTGTAAAATAGTCTATAATTGTTGCATAGATCCCTGCATAACCTTTTCCATGAACGCAGGGGCGTGACAAAAAATAGTATGTGTGGCTCACTTCCCGCCCTTGCCACACAATATACTATTGCGTAAAAATTCCCGTTTTTCCGTCATTTTTTTTTTTTTGTTTTTCTCGATTTTTTTGAAAACTGTTGGAAAATGCTTACTTTTGACCTGTATAATGCATAAAGGATATTCACTTTTACATCGGAAACCACCCCCATAGTTTGAAATTGGAGCAGTATTTCGACTAGTTATGCTGTACAGACACAGACAAAAAAAAAACACACATCATTGTAAAATCAATACATTCATCACTTCGTTCAGAATCTAATAAATATTCATCATTATTACCTTGTCATCTACAATGCAAGCACACTCGTCATCACACTCTTGCGGTTCGATGGCTTTGGTCGTTTGCAGAAACAATAGACAACGACTGTACTGGCACGATCGACAAAATGATCCCGCGGTAGTATATCGCTGATGACGGTGATGGGGTGCGGGGTAATGATGGCAACTTATTAGCGGCGGTGACCATAGGTTGTTTGGAATAAAAGTGTCACAGTAGAGCCGATCCAGCGGTTTTCGGGTACAGAAATGACCACCGACGATACGAATGTTACAGAGCATCAGGAAGATATTATATTCACGTGTGTAAATTGTATTAAAAAGAGAGCTAAAGGTACCTATTTTGTCGGTGACATTTTATTTGTTTTATCCATATTATTGTACATTGTAAAAATTCATTATCAATTTGATTTTAAAACCAGACTTATAACCAATAGAGATTACTTAGGAAAACATTAAGTCATGTTGATGAAACCATAGAACACAATGTATGTTATTGAGTTCTACGATGAAACAATCACATACTTGTAAATAATTATGAACACTTATTAAAATAAATTTATTTTAATAGTTATTATTTTATAATTTGTTCAAATATGTATGTTAACAACAAATATTTGCATCACAAAATGATCATTTAAACAAGGAACATTTTTATCTAACATTTAAATTTACATCATTTTCATCTATTATTTACAAAACAAAATATATAAATGTATATATATATATAAAAAACAATAAAAATAAAAAATTACATGAAACAGATTCTTAACTATTGCATACAAATTGTACGAGTGTTTTTTCCTGATAAAACTAATGCAGGACACAATATACACTTGTACGTTAACAAGACAGAATACTTTTTTTATAGTATCAAGGAAGACTAATGCTATATTATCAAGCATGTGTTCTTGTAACATTTGTGTTTTAAAATTACTTCCGAAATATATCAGTCAAATAATGTAAGCCATATACCAAATACGTTCAAACTTCAGCTCCTAAATCTAATACACCGGCTTCGGCTATAGGCACGTAACGTTCGTCAATCTTGATCAATAATATAGTTTTATCAACGTGAGATCTTTTTGACAAGTCACGGTGATTTGGAACCCATTGATGCACCACCTAAAAGTAATTAAAAACAAAAGTTTTAATAAATAATCTTTATATAAAACTTATAAAAAAAAAGGTAAGTGCGTTTTATATTTGTTCATTTTTTCTCAGTCAATTAATATGGACATATAATAAAAATACAATAGATTACCAATCCTTCCATTCCTTTTTCTGGTAACCAATCTTTCCAGTGACTACGACCACCTCTTATTCTCATTTTTTCATCTGGCCAAACTACATCTATTCTACGACCCAAGTTTATAGCATCATATACTTGTAATGGATCCAGAATCTATTCAAATATAAATATTAAGATTTTATCATTAATAGTTATAAAATATTGTTAAGATTATTGTGAATTCTATTTAGTAAACCTACCAAAACTCTATGTTGGATTGGAGAATTTTCATTAGGGTTACTATCAACAGATGCTTGTGGTGAACTAGTAATTGGTGACTGTGACGATGATAATAATCCTGCCAAGTTAGCCAAACCAGCAGAACTTGGTTTGCCAGCAACATTAGCTGTACTACCTCTAGTGCCACCACTTCTGCTGCTGATGCTACCACCAACTCCACTTCCACTACCACTCATTTCAATAGACTGACTTCCTGGTGTTCTGGTTCCATATCCAGAATGCCTATTAAACTGTGTCATAGCATATACACCCTCATGTCCGAATCCACCTTCATCGTGTGATTGTAATGAACTTCCACTAGAACAACCCTCGACACATCTACTTTTTAATCTAAATGGAAGATAAAAATATAAGTTATAATATTTAATATTTAAACAATTAAATTTTAAAAGTTATATTAAGCATACCTGGACCATACTCTGATAATAGATTTTTTTATTTTTCCCAAACTTATTGATCCACCAACAAGTGATGATAATTGTTCATTGGTCTCAGCATAGGAAGTAGTTAATGGTGAAACAAAAATTGGATAACCAATAGGTTGGTCACACGATGAATTTATTATGTTTCGTAGAGCTTGCTTGGCATTTTGAATACTACCACGTTCAGGATTACGATTTCTCAGGTAAACTAATTCCTGTTGTTGCCCTGCCCAAAGACCACGAACACATTCGCGGTTTATTTTTATGACACGGAAACTTAAAAACCGCTTGTTTAACATAATTACTTTATACTCATCTGAACCTTCATCCATTATATGTCTATTAAATGAAACAGTTTGATTTATAAATACATTTGAATTATTATTATAAAAATATATAGTACAAGTTTATAATAGACATGTCTGGCCACATAAACATTTGAACATTTTTGTGACCACACTGCTTTAGTTTGTTATTGCTCTGCCAAATAAATAATCAATATATCGCGTATATACTCATTTAATTTTTTTTTTTTAACACATTTATTAAAAAAAATATACAATGTCTAATAACAATTAATTAGTAAAAAATTAATGTTAAGAATAGTAATTTACAAAATATATTTAATACATCTTAGATCATTTTAGTAAAGTAGGTTATTAATATAGGCCAGAATAATGAAGCAAACATGCAAAGACTGCATAATTATGATTTGAATATTGGAATAAAACAAACCAAGAAAGCCCTAGTGCTGTCGTAATACATGAATAGGCAACAATTGTAACCAAAAAGTACCTAATACATTATTTAATATTTGTTAAGTATTAATAAATGTTTTGGACCAAATTTCGTGTTTAACTTTTCTTCCAATCATTTAACGATTTACATTCTTCTTTTATAAGTGAGGTATACAAATAGTTTTGTCAATAAAAATCTTATGATTTAATAGCGCTACAATATTAATATCAAAAAGTCAATAATGTCTTAAAGAGTACAAAGGTAAAGATGATGGTAGATTTTAGCGCATATCTACTTAGTATAAGTGATATGAGAAGACATCCCAATTTTAATTTTAATTTTGTTTGTAATTAGCGTAATAATAATAATTATATTATTATAATTATAACAAAATAATAATAATATTATTATAATTATAACAAAATAATAATAATATTATTATAATTATAACAAAATAATTATTATTATTATTACAACCTAATACTATTTATTAAAAATAATTATTGTCAGTATTTTGTATTTATTATTATTATTATGAATAGCAGAGCATTAACAAACCAATACCAAATATATATATAATATATATATATTAGTTATATATATATATAACTTACATCCTATTTTAAAATATTGCTTATGCCAAAATGAAAAGAGTTAGAATATTAATTTTATGTTAATTTACCTTAAAGCAAGTAATGATGGCATTCCAGACAAAACAGCATTTCTCCAAACAGGATCTCCTTCGTGCGATATCACTAAATTTCGTTGAAGGTAGTTTAAAGTGCTATACAAAGCAGCTGGATCTTCATATTCATCAGGAACCATAAAATGATTCTATATACAAAAATAGATCGGTATATTAACACATAAATTATAAAAAATATTAGCTGATCCCGTGCACTTTGTTGCCCGTTAAAAATGCCAATTCTATAATATGATTCACTAAGACATTTTCATTGACCATTTTGATTCTCAAAAAACTTGTTCAAGCACCCCTTTAAAGTGTGAATTTTGTAAAATGCTTTCTTATTGCACACTAAATGTATGGTACGATTTTACAAATGTACTGTGTAAATAGCAAGCATCGATCTATTATTGTTCAGACTCTACGTTTATCAGTCAGTGAGTTAGTCAAGTAATAATGTTATAGTCATTCTACTTGGCGTTGCCCGTGAGACTCATATATATATACTCTTATGCAAGCAGTATATTATCATGTAAGCAATCCACCTGTGGTGGATTGTGGACCCCGCGAGATGTATACGTAAGTTTATAATATCTAACCCAATAAGTTTCAAAGTTATATCATTTTTATTTTTTACTAATTATTTACTTATTTCTTACTAAAATACAATAATGTGCCATCTCGTGATTTTTATATTGTTATATTAGTCTATTGCTGTGATTTTGAGATTTACTGTAGACATTGACTTATTTTGCTAATTCTTATTTTTGTTATTATGGTTTTGAGTTTTGAAAAAATATAACAACAGGTCTACAACTATTATATTCAATCATAACCAACAGCGACCTTAATATAGTTTATTTTCTTGCTGGACAGTGACGTTATTACATTAGATATCATTACATTTACATAAGCATATTCTACTGCGACCAATATAGGAGCGAATCATCAGTGAAAAATGTTACAAAAACTTGGAAAATAATAATCAAAGCCATACCGTGGGGGGGCTTAGGGGGCATATGCCCCGGGCGAATGGTTTAAACTGTTGAAAGGGGGCACCAAAAATATTTTTTTTAGAATATAAGGAGGCTAATACTTTAATTTTGCCCCGGCGCTAAATCTTAACAGCACAGCTTTGATAATAATAATCAAAAATTGTTACTATGGTTACCGAAAATAAAATAGTAATAATAATAGTCTATGTAACAGGCAAACTTTATGCTTATAATATGTATTTAAATTATTAATTTTTGGACTTTTCTCTTCTGATGGCTCATCTACACACCGAGTACTTTTGTTTGAAAAAAAAATCGTGAAAATCGGTCTGGTAGAACTTCAGATATAACTATCACAAGAAATTGCCTCATGTTTCAATAATATATATAAAGATTTTAAATGAATATTACATACCTGATGAAGTTTCAACGACATCCTAATTGCTGGAGCTAATACTTTGCGCATCAAATCCATATCTGCAAATATCCATTCATCTCTTGTTGATGTTATACGGAAATCTCCTTTAAAGAGGGCATGGAGACCATAGAGAAAAAATTCAACACTAAAAATACAATTGATAGATAAGTTTAAACACATTATTTGTTGATTGGTGTTAACATACCTTGACATGGTAGTGTGTGATGCTAAACCCAGTGATCGTCTTCCTAGTAAGCTGAGTGCAAAGCATAATGATACTAATAAAGAATCTTTACCTTTATCTATAACAATTTTTCGAATCTGAAAATATAAAAAGTAATATGCATAATTAATAATTGTTAATTAAACTAAGTTGTGATGCTGATTCTAAAAACATGCTTATTTTCGGTTGGCAAGCACAATGGAATTTTCATAGTATTTATACTTATACTAAGCTATATTACATTATTACTAATTTAATAATAAATAAATAATAAAATATTCTAAGAAATATAGATAGATACACAATCTCTGATCAGAATTGATTGTATGTAATTGATTTATTTCATACACCACGCAAATATTCAATGTATTATTTAGTAGAGAAACTTTTCTGACTTTTTTCGAAACTTACATTTTCTGTTTGGAAAGCACAAAATCGTATCCACTCCAAATAGAACGAACAAAAACTGTTGCGGGTAACACCACATGAAAGCAAGTCAAAATCTTCATCAATATTTATATTAAAAACTGGATCAAGATCCACAAAATTCTTGCTCAATGTTGGTTTTAATCCTTCTTTTATCTCATCTGATGCTAACCATTGTTGAAGTTTTGGTGATCGTATAGCATAATATATTATACTCTAAAATAAAACATTGAAATCATATAAATATTATGTATCAAATCATACATATAAAAACACATTATAGAATTAAGCATTGTATACTATAAATACATACATGCATTTAATATATACACTATTATAAATTATAATTTAATTATTAGTAAATTACCTTAATGTAATAGCTAACCAATACTTTCCGGAAGTCAAATACTTGTAACATTGATGAGGCATTAATATCTGATATACTATATCCTTGTACAACATACTTGGCGGCTACTACTTGCCAGGCAAGCCAACGTTGACCAAGAGCAGCATTTAGAGACAAAATATGAGGAAAATGTCCAGGCTCACAGCAACAACATCCTGCAATAAAATGTATTATGTATATATTGTATATGTACTGCAAATTATAGAAATAACCATAAGCCATACATTTTTATATAATAAAATGTACCTAATAGTACCATCCTACCACCCTCTCCTCAATGTTGAATACAACAAAAAATAAGAAAGTAGAAAGTGTAAATTTAACTACTTAGAATTAAATGAGATGAACTAGTTTACCATGGTAAATTTTCAGTCATACAACACAATATATACAAATATTAATAAATAGATTTTTAATACACACCTTCGTTATCTTCAACACCTTCAGATATAGCTTCTACTTCTCTTTGCTGACAATAAGTACCACGAAACTCAAGTCCACGCATTTGAAAAGTAACTAAATTGTTTCCCATTTCAACAATATGAACCAAACAATTCAAATAGTCAGATGCTAAGACAAAGCAGTCTCCTTGTGACACATTTCCCCAACGGCCTAATATAAGATCACCACAGAGGGTATGTTGTAGTAGTCTAGTAAGGTGTTCATAAAATATTGAATTAAGATTATTGTCATCAGCACCAAGATTTCTTTCTAAATGTGATGATAATTTGGTGTTTGTATGATCAACTCGTCTTGTATTATAATCACGTTCCCAAAACTTAACAGGTCGTGGATAAGATGTTAAAAATATAGCACTTCCTAAATAAAATAATAAAAACAATAAATACTTAATATAATTTACATTTTTTTTTATTATACTACAGACTTAGTATAACTTTAGAGTTTAATATTTACCTAAAAATGGATAAAGTGGCGAAGAAATCACTGCAGACAAAAATGCTTGAAGAAACATCATTGCAGAATGAGGAACAGAAAATGGTTGAGCAAAAGCATGAAAAGCTGAACCCCAAGTAATTTGCCATGGTGCAATGTATGTTATAACAAATTGTAACTAATATAAAAAAAAAATCAAATCAGTAATATAACATCAGGCGTAAAGCTAATTATAATAAATTACCTTAAGTAAAAACTCATAGATCTTATCATATGCAATAGCAGTAAGGTAGTAGTCAATAATGAAAGTTTCAGAACATTTTACATAATCCAATTGAAAAAACAGTACTGCAAATGCTAGTATATTATATTGATTGGATTGTTGTGAAAACGAGCACCGTAAACATTTAAGTGCGCAAACTGATAACACCAAAGAACCTAATAGAACTCCCAGTTTTGTTACAACAATTATGCTGTCAGAAGTCAAACAACCAATAAACATCAGTGGATAGAGAACATTTCTTTCAAAAAAGCATAAGTATACATAAACCTATGAAATAAATTAAAAACATATATATTAGGCAATAATTGTTTCAATACTTGTTAAACATAAATTATGTAAAAATAATTTTTCAAACAGAACTTATAATGAGTAATAATACTTACTTTTTCAAACCACATAATTTTAGCCAATTGTTTAACCTCATATTGATTATACTCAGATGGCTTTAATATAGGATGAGCAATGCACAACCAAGGCAACTGCTTTCGCAATTGAGGTATTATATAATGTAGAATAAATCCAACACTGAAAGTAGTACACCACATCACCTATAAATTACAAACTAATTAATTCAAAATAAATCAAATAATATATCATAGTTTAGGCTAGAATGTTAATTATCATATATTTAAAACTTCATTTTAGCCATTAACAAGTATGGCCGTAAGTATAAACCGTAACATTTATATTAACACGTTGACTGCCACATGGACAGCCGCTGTCATTCAATTAATATTTGTTATACACAAAGCATATTTTTCAATGTATTCCAAATTTATGTATCCCAAATATTAAAAAAAAAAAAAAAAAAATTGAAAAATTGAAAAAAATGTATATATCAAATTATAATGATTCCCACTATGCCACAGTCCTTATTTTAGTGCATTATTGCAGCGCCACAGAAAAGTTAATAATATAAAACCAAAACATTTATGGTTACTGGCGATCATTTGACATGGTAGTAATGATGAATTACAGGCGGTCACAAATGCATAAAATTTGAGAATTACAGATGACTGCTGGCGGCCATGTGGCAGTCAACGTGTTAATCAGTTTAATTTTTAAATTATTTAATTACAATCTTGGTGTTGCTTTATTTATAACCAACTAGTAGTAATTAGAATACATTAAATAAAAAATGAAAAATTTGAAATCACTGTAGTGTTTTTAAACATGTTGTATTATTTAATTTTTTTTTTTTTTTTTAGTATTATTAATGTTTAAAATATTGAATGTATAAAAAGTTTTTTGGCTTACTGGATTTAATTCTGGTTGTAAAGCTGAAAAAATATTGCTAGAATGAATAGCAAAAACAATAAGACCAATAATTGGACAAAAAATTAAATCAGTCTTCAGTCTTGCATTTATTGTATCTTGTAACTGTTTTGGCCAATTGTCTTGAATTTCAATTTCATCATCTAATTCTAAATATAGTTGTATTGTTAGTTACATAATTTTTAATTTCTTAAAAACTAGTTATTTAGAAAAAATATTTACCAGACTTTGTTTGATCTTCACATTCACCTTCTTTTTGTTCAGAATCCTTTTTCTTTGATTTTTCAGTCTCTTTTTTAGGTTTAGGACAATCCATATCAGGTCTAGAAAATATGTCTTCATTGGGCCACAAATATGTTTTTAGAACATTTAATATAGGAGCTGGATCACTGGAGCTGCGACTTAAATGGTAAGATATGGCAGTGAGTAATGCACAAAATAAGGAGAAAAATACATTTCTTGATGATCCAGACCAATCATTTAATGCTACATATGCAAATCCAAATAAAATAGATACCGCCAAACAACTTCTCAATACACAATATGCAGATGCTTTAAGTGAACTGGTTGCATTACCTCCAAATAAATGTATATCAATTTGTTCCAGAGTATACATAAAAAAAGTATTAACTTGAGGCAATAATCCCAAACTAAAAGCAATTGGTAAAAATAGCAAAAAGTTTGATAAGAAATCTCGAATAGTTTCTAATATATATAAAATATGTAGAGTAAATCCATAGAATTTGAGCTGGTAAAATGTTCGGCCAGAGTTCAGTTGAATATGTGTTAGTAGAAGTATGGATGAGAACAGTATGAAGTAAACTGGGCGACTATACACTACAATTTTGTTAAAACCGTGTGTAGGAGATGCCACATCAGGTTGTACAGATTTCACTAAAGAATACTGACAGCCAGCCATAACAAAACAGAAAACAAATGCATGAATATCTCTGTAGAATTTAAAGTACAATACAAAAGCACCCAATATGGCAACTGATGTAGCGAGAATAATGGTAATAAATAGTTCCAATAAAGTTGGATTCCGATCAATGGCAGTTAATAATGCCAGACGATCAAAGCGTATTTTGAAGCTCATTTTCTTGACTGGTGTGTACGGATAGTATCGTTTAGGTTTAGGAAATCCGACACTAGGATCAAGAAGATCAAAACGCAGCTGCCGAGGAATTACTGGAAACTCATCTTGATAATCAGGTCTATTATTTTCATTTTCGAGTTCCAAGCTTTCTTCAACTGGTGTAATTATTGGTGAGATGTTAAAATGGCGATAACGCTGTGGTTGACTTTGTGGCCAGTAAGAATCTTCACGTTCTAATTGTTGTTCATAATTACGAATGGGACGGGGAAACAATCTTACAGGCGAGTGATTAAAAACAAGATCGTCTGTGGAATCATCCCTCCGTGATGTTGAAGGTAAATTTGGGAATGGTTTAATTATTGAAGAATTATTATTTAACATATCTCTAAAAGTATAAGTCATCCAATGACCATTTTCATCGCGAAAAAAATGTAAAGATCTAAAAGCACAAATAAGTTGAAATATTGTTAATTAATTTTATTCATTTTGTTATTATAATAAAAACATTTTTATACAAACCCTTCAGATGTATCTTCAGGACAAGCAGCAAAATTTGCACCCTCGGTTACTTGTAGGTATGGAGAACTATATGCTTCACGAGATCTCATTCGACGAAAATTCCTACTGCTGGAAAAAAAAACATTTTTTTATTTATAATTCTAATAATAACTGGTTAATTTAGAGGATGCCATTATTTTTTTCTTTAAATCATGTGAAACATAGCAGATTTGTGTCCAGTAAAATTAATCTTGTTTAGCCTTAATTAATATAGTGAATTGAAATATTATTAAAACTTAAAGTAAAGAACATTATCTGTGTTTCTGTTTTTAAATTTTTATGCATGTATGAGTATGCAAATTAAAATTTATAAATAATCATATTATCTCATTTTAAAATTAAAATATTGTAAAAATCCAATATGCAAGCATAGATAATACTATTTACTTTAAGTTTAATAAATAAATAATCTTAACCTTAAAATTGTAATATATTATTTCATTTTTTTTAAATATTCCTTACAAGTGATAGTAATTTTTCCAAATGTTACAGGAACAGTACTAAAATATATTTACCTAACTTGTCGACCTCTCATTCTATCTCTGTAGAATTCTACTTCTCGTTCTACATCACTAAGATGATCTAAAACAACTTCATTTTTCACAGTTGTCAAAGTTTGATTTTGTTGCTGTGATTCACTTGATGGAGCGATAGCTGGTTCAGAACTTGTGGGGAGAAGGGAACTTAATTCATTATGAGAACCAGCAGAGGAAGAAGCACCTTCATTCACATTTAACGTTGTCATACTGTAATGTCAATTATAACCAAATAAAAAATAATTTTCTTTTGTAACTATATTTATAAGTTTAAATATAAAATATTTATCCGAAAATTCCTTACAAAGAATCATCTATCAACTGTTAGAAAGTTGACAAACGTGATCCAAATTATACAACATTCTCTGATATAATTAAATTTATAGGCATAAAATAAGTAAAAATAAGTAAGAAAAGGAGGTAAGAGAGTATCAGCATCTTAAAGCTGATAAAAATTCAACACTGGTTATTACTAAGTAATTAAAATTTTTAATCAATTCACACATGCATTTTAAAAATTGAAATAAATTATATGAAGAGCAATAATAAATTTTCTAAACCTATCTTGCAACTTCAAGTAGCCTTTTATCAGTAGATCTAATTGCTCTATATTTAAATAATTTTGAACATGAGAATCATAACATAAAATTATATACCAACAATATGAATTTAATAATGTAAATAAATAATTTTGTTGATTACTGTAAGTCTGTAACAATAGTATAACCTACAACATATAATTAATCACTTCACCAATTAAAGCATAATTAATAATAAGAAGATATTATACCATAGGCTAAGTAAATCTAATCTTATACCTTAGACCTGTATAAAATAAAGTTTACTCTCATAAATAATTGCATTTTTCATAAAAAAGTTACTGTTGCTTAAATTTTTTTAAAGCAAAGTTTGCAATATTTTAATGACACTCTAACATTTATGATGAAGAAGTCTACTATATTCATTTAAAATAAATAATCCTGTTTAAAAAGTAGAAAACTATTTATAATAAAATTATTATTGTATTTGGGTATTCATTCTTAATTATAATATATTTGTCAACCTTTATTTATCAATAAACCACTTAACATGTGGACTGCGTACTGACGCCAGCGGCATCATGAGGATCATTCAGCAAAGCGTTTGACACCATTTGGAATCCAATATATATTTAAAGTAAATGGTTTATTATTTCTTACCCGTTACTGAATGTTGTTTTATTATTATTTAGCGTTATTAAACGCTTGTTGTAAAATATGTATTTATACGTCGTTTGAACGCATGACCAAATAGAACGTTTTTCATGTTATTTTTAAAAAAGTGACGTACGCACTATGTGAAAACTACAAAAAGGCATACGCAGTCTACATGTTAAAGATTAGGATACCATAGAATAAAAATTATTTTACCCCCAGAAAATAAATAATTTAACTAGATACAACTTTAAAATGCATGCATTACAAATTAACTCACGCATCAGGTCTACTAAGAGTGTTATTGTCAATCCATTCATCAGTAACTGTAGGATAACTTTTAGATTCTGTACCACAATCCATATCACTTTTAATCTTATCACATATACATCTTCTAGATTCTGTTAAAAACATAAATTAAATATGCCAAAAAATATTAATTTGTGAAATTATCAAAATTATTAAAATTGAAAGCAACATTTCTAAAATTAATTCAATGGGCATTTTGAAGTATTAAATATTAGTTTAAATATTTATTCAAATTATAATATAGAAATTAAATTAAATTCAAACTAAACATTGTACTGAACAATTAAAAATGATTAAAAATAATTTGATTAGAATAATGTTGCTAACACTTTTTTGATAAATGTATAACCTTTGATGTTAAAATAATCAATACTATACTGTGTGTCACAAGAGAACACACCTCGATTACATACAACATTTGTCTATTTTAGCACATTCCCTTCCCCCATGATATTAGTCAGAATATCATACGTTAAGACACAATGAGCACTGTTGAAACAATTAGGTAAAAATACAGTTATATACATTAATATCCATACAAAAGAAGAAATTGGACTTTGAAAGAGTAGAGCATAGTCAAATATATGTACAAGCGAGATGCATTCTATCTTAATGGCTAGAAGTATAATTTATACTATAGAATATTACATTACCATTGGATTTATTTTTATTTGTTCTACGATGTCTTTTTCTATCTGAATCATTTTTAACGCTTAAATGAGGAGTTGATGTCGCTTTCCTTTTTTTATTCGATTTTTTTACTGAAAAAATATTTTAAAAAGATATCAAAATAAGTATGATTATTATAATATAATTAGTAATACAAATATTTAAATTAAATATATATATTATTAATAATAATTAAATATGTAAGATATATCTTACTATCTTTAACAGATTTTGTTTTTGGTATAGTGCCTGAATTTTCAAATCCAACTGAAATCGGAGCTTGAATTTCTTCTTTACTTCCATCTTTAGATTCAGATTTATTTCCTAAAATATTAAATGCTTTAAGTATAATAATATAAAATAAAAGATTTCATAGAAGTAGTACAAATAATGATTAATGATTAAATTATAAGAACTCCTTTGTGTGTGTCTATGCACTCACTAGAATTGTTATCTTCTGAAGTTGTGGTATAGTCATCATCAGACAACGTAAAATGCCACGGTATTGATCTATTTTTTTCCATTTTTCTTACTTAGTGCAGCATGTTAACAATTATGATTTATATTTATATTTAAAGAGGTTAAAATTAAAAATTTTAATGTAAAAGTTACCTTTTATATCAGTAGACTCTGATTCACTTTCTGTGTGCTCAAATAACCAATCAATACCTAATGTTTCTGGCGATTCCACTGGAGGTTTTAATTCAACTTCTAAATGAAAAAAATATACACATGAATAAAATATATATTACAAGCAATAAATAATTATTGAAAAATTTAAAATTTGTTTAAAAAATGGCAATTAAATATTCATTAAGTATGAAATATAAATAAAAATATATATAATTATAAAATATTTAAATACAAATTTAAGTAAGTATTTAAATTAAATATTTATATTGTTAATGCAAAATACAATTCTATTATCTATGAAAATACAATTTTTAAATAAATAACGAAACCATTATTAACATCAAATATGGAAAATTAAATTTATTATTACTCCATACCTTTAGGTTTATTTTTTTCTATAAATGCAATTTCAATATCACTTTCAGTATGGAAAATTCCTTTAACTTCAGCACATATTTTTTTCCAATTTTCTTCGTGGCTATTTAATAAAGGTGATCTACTACCAGCTTCTTCATCATCATCACTATCAATTGTTGTATGTATTATTCCATGACTAGAACACTGATCCTCACAGTGTTCAACAATTGGATAGTCAATATCACTTGATGTAAAAACAAGTTGGTAACTATTTGTTCTTCCTACATCTGATATAATAAATTGTGTAAGATTTTTGTTATTTTAAAAGTAAAATTTATAATTTATACAATTATTTAACCTTTATCTTTGGTAAACGCATCACTAGATGTAGAATAGTCTGAACTAGCACACTTTGGGTCTCTCTTTAATGCTAATGCATTACTTTCATTTGTGAAGCAGTCCTATTTAACACATTAATTTAAATGATTATTATTATTTTACACATACAATATTAATATTTCAAACTTACAGTAGATACTGTAATGAAGTCTTGAGCCCGTTCATCTTGATATTTCCATATTTCTGATAAACTTTGTAAACACGCACGGTCATAACGTCTATTACTATTCTCTTCAGCTGGTTTATCAACAAAATGTGGATTGTCTAAAAAATATTAAAATTATTAAAATATATAAAATAAAGTTGTATTATAGTTCACACACTTAAACTTTTAATAGGCCAATCACATATAATTTTTTCTTGGATATGTAATCCAGAATCAGTACTAGTAGAACTACTCTGTCTTCCTGCATCTATAAATATTAAAAACATAATATATTTAATGGTTTAAAATAAATTATTGGAAGCACAGTTCATACTTGGTTCATTTCGGTGGTACCCAGATGTTGAAGGTTCATTTCTACGGACCCCCAAATTAAGGATTTGCATTTCAATACCCTCATCTTCTCTAAAATTGTAATATAATATTTATTAAAACACACTTACTTTTTATATATTGTATACTCAAACAGTTAAAATTTATATTTAAAATAATAACTTATACATAATTTAATATATAAAAGAAAAAATACACTTTTATTTAGACATAAAAAAGAAATACTATATGTAAAAATAATGATCATGAAAATTAAATATGAACAAACTACCACACCGACAAATATATCGGAACTCGGGACTACCGTTGTATTCTAAATTAAAATGTAAAAATCAAACATAATATGCTGAAATTTGTACTTAACCTATTTTCAGTAACAGAATTAATATAGAAAAATAATTAAAATTAGTTGATATTTTAAAATAGTTACTTGTTTGGTTCTCGAAGGGCAGTACGACGTCCTTCAATTTCTGAACTTCTATTCTTTTTGGTTTCTTCTACAATATATTCGGTTGTGTCGAACATATGATGCAAAGACCAATTTACAAGTTTTATGATTGTGATTATCAAACTTACAATACTTGAATACAGTATCCATATAAACATCTCTGATATATACTACAAAATAAATTTATAAAAATGTTAATTTAAAATATAATTTTACAGAAAAAAAAGTAGTAATAAGTAGATTACCAAGTGTATAAAAAATGGTAAACAAAGTAAAATGAGCCATAAATAAAGATGGAATGTGTTGGTGAAAATGCTGTGTTTTGGTTCGTAGTACCATCCTCCTGTGAATGATGCCCAAATGCCCTGACGCAATATGTCCCAAAACTGAGAACCCATATTCACCACCAGTCATTTGTGCTTTGTGTAACTTATCAACTTTGAATCCAAGTGTACATTTTCTAAAACATAAATATAATCTTAATAAATAGGAACTTATATCTTTTTACAGTCATTAACTATTAATAATTTAAATGTTCATCAAAACTATTTAATAAAAGTTAAATTTTTAAGTTTATTAATAAACTAAATTCTTATAAATATTTTGTGTTACATCAAAATAAAATATTAAATATGCATATCTAAAACTTTTCTTGGTATCAATTTTTATGTTGTCACTATAAAACACATTATACTTATATATATAATAATAACTAGTTAACTTAGTTAAATTTATATGTCTATGAAATCAACAGATGAAACATACATTTATTAAACTAGAAGCATAAAATATTGATAACAAATAAATATCATTAATATTTCATTACATGTAGGTATGTAATTATAATAAAATAATTTAACATAATATTATGTAATATAAATATATAACATAATATTATATATATATATAAAAAAAAAAGTAGAATAGCAATGATTCAATAGAAAGTTATAGTATTTAATCATAAACTATATAATTCTATTAGTTATGAGTATTAGTAATTGATATCATATGATCTAGTGTAAAAGCATTATTAATAAAGTAAATTCTGATACCTATATTCAAGAATTAAAATGGTTATCCATTTATTCTTATACATTCATATCAATATAGCAAGCTAATAAATAATTATTAATCTTGAGATAAGAGAAATAAGAGAAATATTATAAAATATGTATTTAATAGGTAAAAATGCACTACTTATTAGGCAAATTTTAATAATATTTTTAAAAAAACTGTCAATATATCTTACATTATATTATGAATTAAAAATCAAAAACAGTCGTCAATAATAAAATATATTTTCACATAAAATTATAGTATTTATATTGTAACTTATAATAATTATTTATTAAAGTCACTTTAAATATTTTATAAGTGAATGAGGTTCTCTCAATTTTAAATCATAACTGTAAAATAATGATTAAATTCTGACAAATTGACATGCAACAAATCAAATATTTGTACTATCAATTTTATAACATTAAGTGACTATTTTGGGGTTTTCCATCTGCACCCAAAAGCAAAACAGTAGGTCGATGACGACACAATGTTATCCGAACATGGATCGTGTATGGAAAACACATCTTTTAGATCACTTAAATTCTAATATACTTCTATCGACTTTACATTGATGATTGAGACAGCACGTACAGTAGTTGAATTTAGATCGTTGTTTTAAACAAAAAAAAAATATATGATACAATACAGTTTGAAAATAGAAAAACAATAATGTCAAATTTTCATAATTATTTTACTACTTTAAGTTAAAACACTCAGTGACGATGGTGGTCTGGTGGTGGCGAACAGTCACGTTTGATGATAACTCATAACTATAACATAACTAAAATATTATAACAAAACATTATACTACAAAATATATCATCTATTTTGTAACCATACGAATGTCGCTATTATCATGAATTTTGTTATCAGCAAGAATTTGAAATCTATTCTGTAGAATTAGTTTTTTTTCCCTCGGACTAGCGCTAGCAGTAGACTGTGCTGAAGCTTCTTATGCCATATTAACATTTGGTACTTAAAAAATAAATATGTTACGGTTTGCTTTTCTGTTCAAAACAAAATAACAGAACTGAAAACAGTGAAAACTCACTATTAGTGTGTGGTGTTATATATTAAATGTGTTAGAAACTTAATTTATTCATCACTCGTCAGTCGTCACCACAGACTAAATAGTTAAATTCTATCTTTTAAGATGATGGTCATCACTCATCATGTAATGTGTGTAGTTGTTATTATTACCTTGGTAGTACCTAGTAAATACTGTAAATTCAAGCATTACATTATTATTGTTATTTTGCTATTTTAGATTCTAAGCACAGCGAAGAATGTAATAATTTTACTATAAGATTATATTTTGTTTTATTTTTCTTTGAAGAACTATAACAATCCATACAATTTAAATAAGTATACATCATACAAAGTTGCTTTTAGAAAATTGAATACAGGAAATCCACATTCCACTCATAAAAAATATAAAACTGTTCAGACAATTTTCAAATTGTATTTCCATCGTAAGAAATGTAGGTAGTCAAACAAAAATAGGATAAATTAAAGAAATATTTTTTTTTCATTCTAGGAACTTTTGAAACACACTTATAAAAAATACATAAAAAAGTGATATGACTTCAAAAAGAAGTTTTTATGAAAGTATAAACCACAACTGTAATTTTATTGTACAGTTTTTAGAAAGCAAAAAATAAAAATAAGTAAGTAGGTACCTATTATTATTTTTTGTTTATTATTTAATTAATGTGCTCACGTAAAAAATGTAAAATGAACATGGTACTTAGTAATTTGAACAAGTCTTAAATATTTGTCATTTACCAATTTGACCAGTGAGTCAAATGATTCATGATGGGTCTGATGAGTGATAACTGTCCAAGAAATACAATATACTTCGTCAACCAAACAAAAATAGATACCTATCTAATACATAATAAAGAAAAAACAAATTAACAAAAAATTCAAAATATATATAACCAAGTTACCTATAGATGATGAAGTAACTTAGGACTTAGGGTTAGTAACTTTTAGCGATATTGCAATATATATTATGGCTGATCGCTAACATATATTTAAATTGTAAGCTATGTAGATATATTTTCGTATTGATTTAACAATGATGTGTTTTATTTATTTATTTGGTTTATTTCTGCCTTCATCTTTTGAAATAGAATAAATGCTTCAACTATAAACTTCAATATTTATTCTATACCGGGAAATTAATCTATAATCTATATAGTTGATAGCCGATAGGAAATTGCATACATAATAAGTAGTCGAAAAGATCGACTAATTTTAATGGTACGTATTATGTTTTCTTAGATAATAATTTGATACTGACATATTTCATGTGAGAAAATACCAAAAAGTAATTGATAAAATAGATAACATCGCGGGTGGCGGGTTATGAGAATTTAGAAAAATGACATGTGTGTCGTTCAATGTCAGCATTTTTAATATTTTTTGTTTGTATTGTATATTCTTAGTATTTACTTAAAATGCTTTGTTACTTCCTTAAAATAATTCCGGACCCAACTAGTGTTATACTTGCGATTAAATCTTAGTACTTGTGACCCAAATCGGATGCTCCGCAGACCACAAATTGAATCTAGTTAGGTTCAAAAAAATGTCAAAATTAAAAGTTCTGAATATTTTATAAAATGTCAAGTAATTTTATACTTAATCGTCTTAGCTCAAAATGATTTTTAGTGTATAATAATATATTCAAATTTAACACACTCATTGTAATTTGTAATACCCCAATCGGTACTTTATGTAAGTGGAGCGGTTCCTACTCGCCCATCTTTTTGTTTTTATAAATGTCGATAAAAAAATACGTTTAATTAAAAACCTTGAAATTTAATTACAATGATTTACTCGTAAGTTGTTTATACTAGAATTAAAAATCTCTTTTTTTTTTAATAAGTAAACGCTATATTAGATAATTTTTAGCAATAATATTTTAATTAAACTAGGTATATAAAGTAACTAGTAAGATAATACAGTGGACATAGTATAAGTCAGTATAAAATATTACAATAAAAAATAAAAAAACATGAATAAACATGAGAGGGAGACCTGCTAGTGTGGGAACTCTCAGACTGAAGAGATAACCTAGTTACAATTATTATTCTGTATGAGAAATTATTTAAAAAAATATACATAAAACCTAATGGCTAGAAAAAAAATTATTATTTAAAATCACAAAACAGTCAATACAGATAAAACGATGAGGTCATTATAAGGATTTTTGTCTTTTAATATTTCTTGGTGCGATATTATTATTGGTATTTTATATAGGTACCTACAACATTCTCGCTATAGACGTTTAATAAATATACCTACACATTATTATATAATTATAAATAATTATTAATTTCACATTTTCACCGTAACTATTTAAATTTTATTTTACTTTGCTCGAAATTCATTTTCGAGCATCCTATTCATTTGATATTTCATTTCTATGTTAAGCTAATATTTTATAATCTTACAACTAATAACTACCAAACATTGTATGTTAATACTGATATTTGGTTGTGTATATACTAATATACTGTGTCTTTTGCAGGTAACCCAGGAATAAGTAGACAGTTGAACAGTTCGCTTGAATAAAGTTGTGATATATTTAAATTATATCACATTGTTGCAATTAAGAGCTCAGTCTAAACATTCTAAAATGCAAATTAATGTCTATAAATTATCGACTGAATTATGCAATCTAATCAAACGCCGAAATAAATGTAAGTGTAACAAAAACAAACATAAATCATAATCAATAATTACAAATTTGCCTGTTACACCATGCACAGTGGCGCAAGGTCAGTATCATATTATTTCGATAAATATGGCAAATAATAGGTACAATATGTACATATTACCATTTATTTTTAAATATTTTAAAATCATTGATATTACATATAGAACATGTAAATATTTGATTTATTTTTAATATTTATACATTTTTAATTTAAATTACACGTTTTTTTTTGCTTATATGATTGTAGTATCAGTATAATAATTGATAACATTTACAAAATTTTAAATTTTAACAATTCGGTATCGTCTATTGATAATCAATATTTATTTTTATTTTTAATCAACATGATTACATATTAATATTATATACTAGAGTCTAAATACTCTAAATCTTGTCGTTCTGTTATATTTTGGTACAATTCTTCTCAAATACGTCTGAACATGTTCAAATATATTGTTGTCGTTAATATCCATCTTAAAGCCCGTATCTAGTATCTACACAGACAATAGATTTTTAGTTATGAAAGAAAACCATTTACTTACCTATACTATTTTATTTAATATACAGTGTACCTACTCTCGGTAATTCGAAGTTCACGGGGGGGGGGGGGGAAATTCGATTTACTAAAAATTTCAAGTTATCAAAAAATGTATTTAAAACAAAATATTCTAAATTAATTTAAGTAGTAGTTTACATTAAAGAAATAAAAAAATATACATAGGTACCTACATATTATTTTTAAAGAATTGGTCCAAAGGTTATTGTTTTTTTTTTTAAACATTGTTCTCCATTTTATTTTCTAAATAATCGAGTGGCTCAAATCATTGGTTTCAATATATTTACGTATTTTTTCTAAAGCAAGTGTCTCTTTTTCACTTATGAATTGTAATGGTACAGGGTTCTATTTTCGGGTCTTTGACTTCTTTATCTTCTTTATCTTTAGATTGTCCAATATATCGGAGATGATATCGTCTTATATACGTATATAGTACGTAAAGTATAGGCAGTATAGCACTAAATTTGTATAAGAAAATTCGAGATATCGAAATCTTGTTTAAATAATTTTCGGGTTAACAAGATTATTTTAATATTAAGTGTTATTATTATTTAAAGAGGAATTTTATTAACTCGAGATATCGAGAATTTCGAGTTCTCAAGGTTCAAGTTACCTATAGTGTCGACTGTATTTGTACTTCCGGATTATTTAGAATACTGTAATTTTTATATAAAATATATACCTATATTCGTATTATATTTTTAATATCTAATTAACATTGACTTAAATATATTTTATAGTTATTTGGTATTAAGTATTTATAAGGTGAAAACACCTAATTTGTAATAAGTAAGTATAAACAATTTTACACCGAATACCACATTAAATAGTACATATATGGTACCTACCAGTATATCACACGGTATATACAGGTATAACGATGATACAGATTGAAACTCAAAAATGTAAACTTATAAATGGATTGACGATTTTATTTAACCAACCGCATATCAACAGTTTATTAGGTTATATGAGGTAGGTAATCTTGGAAATATTTAAGATAACTTGGATGATAATAATTTATAAGTTATAACTATTAACTATACCTAGTAGCCAGTAGGTGGTCTTAGAAATATTTGGGATTATAATGATTTTTATAAATCCTGTATACTGTATAGTATCCAACTATCAACTAAGTACTAACACCATAATATAAAGCCAACTTTTGACTGTGCCGTCTGTACCACGATTCACGAACTTCACGTGCTATAATAACTAGAATTATATGTATACACTTATCCATTTGGAAAAGTAGCAAATAATGGAAATTGCATATTGTCATCCATTATTGTTTAAATGTTATCAATATTTATAGTTATCTTTGCTATATTTCAGCAATGATCAATGTCTTGTCTCTATGCATTTTCGACTAAAAATAGCTATGTTCAATACATTTTAATTAAATGCATAATAAAACATATAAAGTAGATAAACTTTAAACAACAATGTTTATACATGACACTGGTCACCATTCGCGGGTATCGATTAGGAAAATTATAAAGTTAAATTATTAAAGCGCATTATATAATAAAACTAGGTACTATATATCACGAAGAATCCGCTTGGATCGTGACAGTCAGCCGAAAATTTTCGTGAACAACCTATTATAAAATTAACCCCATAATAGAATATCAATAAACAGTAGGTATAGTATGTTTTAAACCGGTTGCAATACATATTCGGTTATTAGTCAAGTGCAAATTAACAATTGAGGGACCGAACTTTTCACTTCAGAAATACAAATTGGAAATATAGCATAACAGAAATCATTCAATTGGTGAGAAACTTGAATTAATTATTTTTTATAAAAATTTTTTCACAATTGTTTGAATATACTTAAAAATATTTTGGATAGAAAAAAATTATATCTACCTATACTTAAGTGAATGGCCGCTACGATTTCTTTGCTAAATCAAATAAACTAATCATATAAAAAAACTAGGTAATGAACATTTTAATATCTTAGGATAATAATAAAATATGCTCATTTTCATTTAAATCACTGAAATGTATTTTAAATATTTCATTTGATATTGAATAGTAACCATACAATTACCATTCAAAAAGGAAATTACTTCACTCGCGGCTATATTTCATATTTTCATACTTATACTAAATAGGTACTTAGTAGATACTTAATACTTATACTACTCAGATATAAGGTATATAGACTAAAATATATTCTTACAATGAAATTGCTTTCACCTTTAATTTTAATAATATGTAATAATTTTTGTAATATTCATCAGTTAAAATGTTGTGAATATTAAATTAATTTACATTTAAATGTATAATTTAATTTAAAGATATTGACATATTGATATATTATATTAATCATAGAGATTACTATTAAATAATAGTCAAATAATTTAAAGTGCGTATTGCTACATAAAAAAAAAGTAGTTAATATATATTTTATACAGTTTTACCTACAGGCTGAATAAGTTAGTAAAATATAATAAAATAGAACAAAAAAAAAAATAATATTACGTTTAATAATGAACCCGTATTCGCGTATATATATTATATAGTATAGTATTATTGTGTTATATATATTATTCGATACCCGATGTCGACCATTTAAACTTAAAACTGCAGAAATTCCAAAATATTCTATGACGATGAGTGATGATGATTATATTTCTTTTTTTTTTAAATACATCTTATAAACTATATAATTTTTACACAAAAAATTAAATATATATATATAAATATAAGTTGTAAAACTTGTTTAGAAATATTATATAAGATTTAAAATATTTGTTGATAGGTATTTAAAACATAATAATCTGTAGTGTAATAGGTATCAGAACTCAATGTACAAAAACTTGTTCTTCATCTTATCATTTCCGGAGTCTATATAAATTATATGATATAAATATATAATACAAACGTACATCCATGGGCGCCCATAAGTAACATTTTAGGGGGGGTCAAAATAAAAAAATTCTCAAATGTATGGTTATAAAGATAATTATAATATTATGGTAATATTTATTGAAATACAAGTTTTAAATATTTTTTGTCTAGGGGGGGGGCAAGTGCCCTATCTTGCCCCTCCCAATGGGCGCCCATGCGTACATCCACAATAGGATATTTTGCATAGGTAGTTAGGTAGTTTACATATTAAAGTAAATTGACTTGCTATCAAATTTAAATGTAAGCACATTATGTGTTTTTTACAAATTTATTTTTAGTTATTTTAATTTCTAATTTCTAAGCAAGGAATTAGACAATTCAAGAGACAACGACATGTAGGTATCTCCAGTGGAAACAGGAAAGTATAGGATAACCAAACAAAGATAAATACACAGAGTACAGAGTTATGAATGATCAGCAGCAAATACTAGGAGACAGGAATACAAGTGGGTAAGTGGGTACCGCTCTGCTATACATTAGGTACCATATGGATCATTATTATATATTATGGGAGTGTTAAATTTGAATCCAATGATAATAATCATTGTATACGAAAAACGATTCTAAACGGAGATGATTTGACAGCCTAGGATAAAATTTCCAGTGGTTAGTGAAAAAGGTGGTTTGTGTTTTAATGGCCTGAATACACCAAAATTTAAGTTCTTTTATAATTAATGTAAGTTAAACTTATGAAAAATCTTGTATTAAATTTTCAACTCTTAGCTACCTATACAAAAAATTTTATGAATTATACCTACAAAATAATTTGCAAATATTCATGGTTTTGACGAATTTTCGTCAATATTTGAACTTCAAATGCTAATAAAAAAAATGGTCTATGTATTCTTATAATTTTTTAATCACTATAAGAATAACTTATGAGAAACTTATCAAAAACACGAACTTAAAGATTTGATACTACAATATGAACACTATTAATAATAGATAGGTAGTTAGATCATTTATTCATACATATAGTAGACTTGTCATGAGTATGTTATAGCTGACCTTTTTTAAACTATATGAGTATGTAGTTATTAAACAATTTAAAAAATGATATAATTAATTTTAAATTAACGCAAATAATTTATTTAAAAAATAAAAATATGATGCATTTTATAATGATTCTTTGATGCTTATCATTGTACCATACAGCGCGCGGTATAGAAATAAATTGTACGTTCATCGCATACATGAATAATGATATAGGTATTTATCAATAAATACCTAGCTATTTATTAATGAATAACAATTCGTATATTGTGTAGTTACATATTACACAATCTTAAATTAATGATATACATATTATATTATATTGTTTTAGTTACCAAATATAATTCATTAAATCAATGTTATTGGTTATCAGTAAGTTAAATTTAATGATTGAGTTAATAATCGATATTTAACCATGAAATGAAACGGTATAATATTAACAATTAACCGGTCATATAATACTATAAGGTGTTTTTAAAATTGAACAAAAAAAACGTATATCAACTTTTGGTGGACAGCCAAATTAAGCTACCGACCTTCATATTGTAAGTTTAAAATAACAATAATGACATTTATTGACAAACATAAATTATTTTATTTCAACTAGTAATTCGCGTTACAATTATTATTTTGTAGGTTAAATAATAAGTATCCAATAATGATGAAAAGAAAAGAATTATTTATTACATTTGGGTTTATTTTGATGACAATTTTAAAAGGGTAAATAAATTATTATTAAGAGGACGTTATACCCGCATGTGTTGTCTCCGTCTTACAAGTGTGTATAACATGGCATATTTTACGCTCCGCAGAACACGTTTATCTACGTTAATTTAAAAAATAGAGTAAATTGATCTCTTATAAAATCTAAAGGTAAGATTATTATCTAGTGAACCTCATAGGTTTTTTATTATACGAGTATAATAATTTTTAAGCGAGTTATGAGTATTTTAAAATTGTAAATTGTTTGTAGATTTTAAAATATACCTACTCATAACTCGCTTAAAAATTAAAATATAATGAAAAACCTACGAGGTTCACTAGATAATAATCTTACCTTTAGATTTTATAAGAGGTCAATTTATTCTATTTTTTAAATTAACGTAGATAAACGTGTTCTGCGGAGCGTAAAATATGCCATGTTATACACACTTGTAAGACGGAGACAACACATGCGGGTATAACGTCCTCTTAAGTTTTTACTTAAAGCTATATAGTTAAAATATTTTAAGTATAATTATTATTATTATTTAATAAATATAACAGTTCTCAACGCATTTTAACTACCTATAAAAATGTATAAATTCAATTTAATTGATTCCACTAGAATGAAAAGTGATAAACTTGTGATTGATACGGATGCTGGTGCTGATGATGCAATGGCAATTTTGCTTCTACTATCGGCACGTGTCAATAACGACACGAATTTCGATATTGTGGCGATTACTTGCACCTATGGTAACACCAATTTAAAAAATGTCGAAAAAAATGTGCTCAAAACATTAGCAATCGCAAATGAATCAAAAGTAACTATAACAAGAAAAACATTATTTATTGACATGCATTTTAAAGCAAATGATTATTATTTTTCATAGATTCCAGTTTACTCTGGTGCTTACAAACCTCTAACCTATAATCATACATCTGATGATTTCTTTGGTAATGATGGATTTGGTGATTTTGAATTCAATCAAAAAATTATTGGTAATATTGACAGATCAAAGCATGCAGCAGTTGCATTAATTAATTTAGCTTATAAATATCCTGGTGAATTGAGTATACTTGTAATTGGACCAACAACAAATATTGCACTTGCCATATCTTTGGATCCAAAATTTGTTCATAAAATCAAGCGATTTTATGTCATGGGTGGTAGTGTTACTGGAAATGGGAATAGCAGTCCAGGTGTTGAATTCAATTTTGGCTCGGATGCCGAAAGTAATTTTATATTTTTTAATTCAACTCGAGGAGAAGTTAGTTTATTACTGCCATGGGAGACAAATTTATCACTTAATATATCATCGGTAAGATATACAAAGTTAAATATTACTTTATATAATATATCTGTAATTTATGTTTTTGTTTTAGTCGTGGAGAAAAAATGTACTAGGTGGTATTAATTCAAAATTCCTAAAGTTTTTAAATAAAGCAGAATCAAAAACTAAAGAATCACCAACGTGGGAACCTTGTGATTCTCTAATTGCGGCAGCAATTTTATGTCCAAATTTGATTAAAAAATCAATTGTTACAAATATAACACCAATTATGGAAGGTGAAGCACGTGGTGGAATACTGATTGATTATTCAGAAAAATCTCACAAGCCAAATAATGTTGAAATTATTCAAGACGTTCATGTTGAAGAGTTTCAAAAAATTCTTGTGACTTATTTATCATAAATTTTAAATAGCAATACCTACTGTTTTTTATAAGCTTATAAGATTATCAAACACAGATATACTGATTTTATACTGAAATATTAAAAATATTATTACTGATTATGATAAATCAATTATTGTGAACATTTACAATTAAATATTTAAATGTATCTAGGTATAAGAAAATGAAACTAACGCTGTATCTTTTACTTATTGCAACAAACTGTTACAAATTATTGTATGTCCTAATCATTGATTAAATATACATTTATATTTTACATTTTGTATATTTAATCAATGTCTTAGTGTAAATAATCTCTGAATTAAAATATTTTTAAAATTTTAAAAATTTTTAGAATACGTTATTTCATCGTCAAATTTTATAATAGGTAGGTACAGATTTAATAAGAATGATATGGCGTCTTAATATATGATAAGCTTTAATAATGAAATTAACACACAGTGCAGATCAGACTACCAGAGTTAGTCAAAGTTTAATTTTTTCACTGTACTATGACTGATGTAAGTATGTGACCCAAATAAAGAATAACATTAAAACATAAACTGATAAAATAAACACTTGGTGAATATTTCAATTATCTATGGTTATTTGTTTTTTTGTTACAACAATAAATAAAGAAATACATTTTTTAAACTTGTTTAGCATGAAAATTCCTTAATTGTCTTTATCCTCGATGTAATATAAACATTTGGTAAAAATTGAAGTGTGTCTACGATAATATAGGTAATTCATTTTTAAATAATAATAAAATATAAAAAAATCATTTGAAAAGAAATAGTAATATTACAGCAGGTAAATAATCCAATACCGTAAAAATTTGAACACCAAACTGCACTCATAAAAAATTAATTTAATTTTCCAGTACATATTTTTTTGTCTAATATATAAATTGAAAAACAACAGGAAAATGAACCTGCTTTTATTAAAACAAATTTTATGAATTTTTAACAACAAAATAGTTTACTAATTTTCGTGATTTTGACAAAATTTGTTATAAGTAATTTAAACTTAAAATGCTTAATTTTTTTTTCTCCAAACTTTTTTTTAAATTTCTATCATTAACTGCTTATAAAAAAACCTTGCAGTATTATAGATTTTTAAAAATAAATTCAAAATTTAATTTTTCTAAAAATAGCTCAAAAGAGTTAAAATATTTTTAAAATTAAATAATATATGTATATATATATTCGTATACAAACTGATATAACATAAATACTGTGAAAATTTCAATTATATCTACGATTGTTTTTGTTTTTGGTTTGTCATAAATTTAAGAAATCAATTTTGATAAAAACTGATGTCTGATGTAAAAATTCCTATTTTCCTACATTTTTTTTTTTTGGGGGGGGTGTCCCAACAACTAAAAAACTGAAAAGTACTCGTATAGGAATTTTTTACTTTCAGTATTAAAAGTACCAACTACTAACTACATCTAAAAAAACCTTCGACCAGTCCATTGAAATCTTATAAATTCATTTTTTTAGGTAAAAAAATGAAAAAAAAAAAACAATTTTAATTTAAAACAAATATTAGCAAATAAGGCATGTTAGCTACTTTTTGGGTTAGCTCATTTCAAATGGTAAATCAACCATGTACCAAAAATAGTACACATAGCGGTTAACCTGTTAAAAACCAACCCCGAAATTGAAAATTGAAGCGTTTTTCATATCCTAAAAGGCTAAAAGACCAACACAATTAAAACACATTGTGAACTTATATCACTTATAACATATATCATATAAGTCAGTGTTTCCCAAAGTGGGCGATATCGCCACCCTGGGGGCGCTAGAGCTATCCAGGGGGGCGATGGAAGTAACAAGCTTAATTGGGGGGCATCGACTTACAAAAAGGGGCGGTCACTGTATTAATTTTTTTCAACAACATTATGTAGAATGTAAATTGTACCGAATATGAACCAACTTCTAGCAAAACACCAAGCGCATCCATCTCATTAGGATATATATTTCTTGTACGTATACCTATACAATATAATATATATATTATATAATAATAAAACATAATACTTATTTAAAAACAATTAATTAATTTTCCAATTTTTCATTGCATTTAGTCTTAGTGTATGATTTTGTACCTATATACTTTTTTTTTAAGGGGGGCACCTGTCAGATTTTTTTTAAGTGGGCGGTATTGATAAAAAGTTTGGGAACCACTGATATAAGTATATCAGAATTATAATATATCTTAGTCTTAATAAGTAAATATAGCTAACTATTCCTTCTCACTCTTCATTATCTTCAATAGATCACTAATTTCTGAAAAAATATTTTTCTAACTATAAAAAAACTATTGCTTTAACTGAAAAAGTTTTTTTTTTAATTTTGGGCCCTTAAATTTAATTCCAGGTAACTTAAAATAGCCCTATCCACCCCTGCTTCATATAGACACCGAATGTTCGGAGGTTTACCGATATCTGAGGACGACAGATACGACGGCAAACTGCAGTGGAGCTGATTCGAGTAAGTGTCGACGAAACGGATGTCCACAGCACCGCAGCACCATGTAACATAGGTAACGCTGCGGCCGATTGCAAGACGCGTGCTTGCGCAATCGGACGCAGAATTTTCGGGCGCATCAGTGTGCGGCATTGGCAATTGGCCGTTCCGCCACCGGGGTGAAAACAATATGCATCGGACATGAACCAGTGCAGACAATGCAGTGATTTACCAATTTTAGCCCCTATATTTATGTTTCACGAGCGACCTGCCGCAATCTGAGCATTCCAGACATTGCACTCTGGCGCTATTGCAGCAAATGCATTTTCCGAGTCTCCGCAATTAGCTGTCGCCGCCAATCGGTCTGCACGGTCTTTGCCCGCCCGCAACTATATATCATGTCCAACACTGCATTCGTTCACCTGGAACTGACTGAGGTATATACCTAACGTTAATATAAATAACCAGTGGACAGACTTGATAAATTCACAAAAACACCATCGGCTCTCTCACACCCAAATATATCTTATCACAGCAGTAATTTTTAAGTATTTTTGTTATTGTTTGGTGAATACCTATTAAATTATTGTTACGAAAATTACTTTTGTTATATTATAATATAACTACAAATTTTTGTATACACAAAAAAAAACAGTTTTTACTTTTTACCTAAATGGTCAAAATCCTAGTAAAAACCTGAATATATATATATTCTATAACATTCACAGTCGTTGCCAGATAAATTGAGACGGCGGTAGCGGCGGCGCGATAATGGAAAACCAGTGGTTCTCCGTATTTCAATAATAATACATAAACCAACAATTGCTACAAAAATTATTTTTTGATATTATTTTAACATCAAATATTCTGATAATAATCTTTTATTTAAGAACAAAAAGCAGAAATTGTAAAATAATATAAATAAGTACGGGAGAGAAGAGTAAAGAAAATTCTGCAAAAAGTTTTTTGCATTGAGCCGGGTAAGAACTGGTGAACTGGTGACTGCACGCGTCGTAGCAAAGAACAAACAATATAATATTATTACCATAAACCTAACCTATTAACTATTGTCTATGATTAATGATTACCTATTACTATAGAGTATAGATATCTATGCATATAATATGAGTATA
>VUJU01002756.1:3837-30714 GCA_009835225.1 Aphis craccivora
TGATTAGTTTTTGAATTACAACCATATAAAAAAATCGATTTGGTCGAAAACTGGTTTTGCGTAAAAATTCCCGTTTTTCCTTAATTTTTTTTTGGTTTTTCTCGGCGCTTTTGAAAACTATTGAGAATTTAAAAAAATGACCTCCTCAATGCACCAACTAGGTTCATTTTGCTATCAGAAACCACCTTAAAATGTTCATTTAAAACTTAAATATTTATAAATTGTGTAATTAATATTATGTTATTTTCTGATCTTTGAGCATGGTGGTGCTAATGTAACTAATGTAATGTAATGTCTTAATTGGCTTATTGGCTTCAATAGTTGTCCATCAGGGGGTATAATTTGTGTCATGTAAAAATAAAACTAAATAAAAGAAAATTATATAATCTGCGCAATCTGGTATCTACAAAATTTGTAATTTACGCCATTTTTCATCATACATTTGGTACTTTAAATAATGTCACCTATAGTTGTATCCATTAGGTAGTTATTCAAAAAATTTAAATTTCATTATATACCTAATGCAAATGCATGTGCGACGTGCGTCGGAATTAAATAGCATCGGCTGATTCTATTCAATTGTTTGTTATTTTGACAAGATGATAATTTATGATAATTTTTTTTTAGAAAATAACCTTTTACTTTAACTACGTATACTAAAATATAAGAGATAATACAGTGAAACTTCCATAGGTATAACGAACTTTCATCGAATGAAATTTTTTAGTTTATGAATTACCTATTTTTGAGAACCACAACCTTCATTGTTAATTATTTGCGTTAATTATATTTAACGAATTCCTCTATAATACGGATTTTTTAGTTCTACATAAGACTACGTTAAATAGAAGTTTCACTGATCAGTGACCACTGTGGTATATAAACGATCTAACCTCTATCTTTCTTCTTCTTCTTATTATTATTATTATTCACTATTGATATTATAGAATATGGCAATTACAATATTAAGTATATTGGACACGTGTCATCGGTATAGGTTGTATACTATAGGTATCATACTAATAAATAAATAAATAAATTTCATCGATTAAAATTGAATTGTGGTATAGATTTCTAGAATTAATATTAATATTTAAATGTAGGTACTAAAGATTTGAACTATTGGTATTTGGTATTTGAGTCAAGTATCATTGATAGATAATATCCTGAACTGTTTGTTCTATCAACACTCGAGGAGAGCTTTTACTTTTGTTTTACTCAGTTCTATCCTTACTCGGGATAATCCATAGTTCAACTGCCAACTGGTTAAGTTCAAAATCTGAGACTTTTCTGTCACGGGATCGTTGACCAGTGATGTTTTTTTGACCCACAGTTAACTCTTTTTATTTGATTTTTTTGGTTCTCTGTACTATCTCTTTTGGAATCTATAAATCCCACATATTATGATGTCTCGATTTTAGTGTTTTATATGTGGTTGTGAGGTTTTTTTACAGGATTATATTTAATAACCTTCTCCTAATACGTACTAGTAAATCAAATATTGGTTTTATT
Organism: Aphis craccivora; assembly: GCA_009835225.1. Lineage (NCBI taxonomy): Eukaryota > Metazoa > Arthropoda > Insecta > Hemiptera > Aphididae > Aphis > Aphis craccivora. The sequence continues at coordinate 5,350 of VUJU01002756.1, forward strand.
TATTTAAAGTATAACAATAATTATTATTGAAATATATCCTTATATATTTCTAATAAATACAAGTAGTACCTATTATACACGTTAATTCTGATTTGATAAGTCTTTGTGTAAATTAATAATTCTGATATAGATGCAAACTGTGTAATAGACAATAGGTAGTTTAATAGCATAATTTTTTCTTCTAAATTATTATTATTATAATTTCTGTTATTAAATATTACTTTTACCTACTTCAATTATTTCATTGATATTTTTACTATATTGTATTTCAATTTACTTTAGTTTTAGTTTGTCAGTAAATTGTGATTAGTTTAAAATATTTTGAATGGGATCAACCTGTATACACACCAAATAAATAAATATATATGCAACACAAAAAAATTTACTTTTTTTTTTGTATTTAAAGGTTATTACCTTTTCCTTTAAACTTATATATATAAGTTGAATTATTATAATATTGTTCTCCAACTTTTTTTATAAAAGAAAAAATAGACGAAATTGCATAAGCATTAGCCATTTAATTAAAGGTATAATATAATAATTGTTTTATGAAATTATAGAATTACGAATAATAATATTATTACTCGTATACCTATAATGATTTTCTATCGAAATTGTCACTCAAATAAATGTTTTTCCAACGTGTACATGTACATTGTACAAGTTATTTTAATTAATAAAAATAGTATAATATAAGTAATATAATTAATATAAAGTAAATGTACATCATCATTTTTATTATTAAACAAATCAGTTGATACTTGATAGAATATATTTTTATCAATAAAAAAAAAAAAAAACATTGTTTAAATGTATAATAATATGTATAATATATTATAATGTAGGTATAGGTATATGCATGACAACATATTTGAGACACGAGTATTATATTATAGTAACACGGGTGAATCATGTAAAATTAGTATGTACTTAAGTAAGTGGACTATCAAAAATAGTGTGAATAGTAAGTATAACATATATATCTATAGACTATATAGTGTTTTTTTCGTTTTCGTTTATTATATATTATGTGCGTTGAGTGCCTACCTATTCTCAATCGCATTAAGAAACATAAATTCAAAAACTATACAAGAAAATATAACAGCATAATGAATAAAAAGTTACACATTGTCTTAAATGAGTTTTGCTATAGGCACGCAGAAATATCTTATTAAAGAGTATAATTATTTTGTAAATTTGTTCTTCGTTTAAGAGGTAGGTATATCTAGTAAATTTGATGTTAAACAATATCTATCAGTCTATAATGTTTATTTTCTTTGGACTTAAGAATAATATTATAGTTAAACTTTGTACATTTATTTATGAACTTCTTAATTTTATGATAGCTCTAAATTAACACAATAAACAAAATTGCTGTAACACAGTAACACAATTATGTACTAATAGATAATTAGTATAGTTTCTGTTAATAATATTATTATGCTAATGAATTGGTTGTTTTTCGTTGGATTTCTTTCCTTCACAGTAGTTGTAAATTTAATAATACTTTATTAAGACGTAGCCACGCAGGTAGATACAAGGCATAATAATTTTGTATTAATATGATATACATTATAATATATAAATGATTAATAAACATGTTGATACAACAGTACAATACATAATATAGGTATATTTATATTATAATTTAATACAATACTACTACACACATAATACAATATAAAAATAATGTATATAACACCAAATATCTACAGAAATATTCATATAATTGAGTAGGTACTGATTTTAATATGATAAAAAAATATATATTTTGGAAATTAATAATAAAATATTTGGTAAAAATCATTAGAATGTCTAAACTGTAAAAGTACCTATTAATAACGTTGGCATAAACATACAAATACTTCAAGAATACATCATGAACAGTATCGGATCTCAAAATATGTGAACTCTATATTATATGTTTCGAAGAAATATAAATCTTCACAAAAGTAAGGAGTAGGTATCTTCTTATAAAAATTAATGTTTGAAACCATTTATTGTTTCGGAACCTCAATTCTGGTCGACGCTCTTTTGGCGTATGAAACGTATAAATTTTAATATTCGAAAATAACTGATAAAATTAACGTTCATTATAGAAAAATAAAACGTGATAAAAATATAATAGTATAGAGTTTTCCCTTCGAATAGTTTAAAAATATAGTCTCGTATAAGTCGTATGCAATTCGGAATTTTGCGAGACTGCACTCGCGTGATATACGGTCCAGTCTTTTTGCTGCGTACCTATATGTAGATTTATTTAGTCGTCGATGAATGAATGTTAACGTTTTGATTATTGTCCACTTGAAAATATATATAGGTACGGTAGTCCTATTTCATTAATAATAATTTAAGATATCTACAGGTAAGACGCGCGCTTAAATAATCTGTACAATGTAATGAAATGTCGCACGTGCAGGAACGATTTTTTCAAATATCTATTTTATACACAAATATGATTATCGTATATTTATAGATTTTGTTTTATTAAATCGGGTTTTTGTCATATGGCGGGGAAAAAACCCAGTGATGACAACGTGTTCGACACTCTGGATATGAGATCCCTTTTGTACCTCCAGATGGTCGTGTCGATCACGCTGTTCTGTCTAAATTCCGTGCACGTTTTCTTCAGCGTCTTTACGCAGTCGGCCCGGTAATGTTGCAGATGAGCGTCCGCAGTGTCCATGGCGTACGAGGTGCAGCCTTGGCTTAGGCATGCCAGCGGAAAATGGTTGTGTAGCGTTAACGCTCTTTCGGGGTTGTGAAAGCATTTTACATACTGATTCGGTTTCGTATAGTTCTTGCTCCTGTACACGTGCTGTAGCATGTGCATGTACTTGGGCATGGTCTTGAACCAACCGTGCGTGTGGATCAGATCGTCCAGAAAATAAACGTTACGGACGTTGTATGAGGCACGGGTTTCGTTCCTTGCCGCCAGAGCCTTCACCATCACCGTGTCCATGAGTTCCTTCCACGTCCTGGTCTGTATCGGCATTATCACCTCGTCGATATCTAATAGTGCTATGTATTCGTACGAGTAGAGGTTCCGATATAGGCAATCGTTATACGGTATCAGTTCGTTCTGTCGCTTGTGGTTTACCTTTTTGGTCAGGTAAAGGTGCTGGAATCCCGGAACATTGGGCTGACCGCCGGGCAGCGTCAACGGTGTTACGTGCACGCGGCCCACAGACTCATAGTGGTCGAGCACCTTGCTAATGTTCGGGTGTACTTGGAGCTGATAAAAGAATATCTTGTCAGCGCCAAGAATGTGCAACAGCTCGATCCACTCGACTAGCCGCACTGACAGGTCTTCGTACAAAAAGTCCAGGCCTTTGACACACACCGCGAAACCCTTCTTCACGGCTGGTCGGTTGTATACCACGCGCAAATTGTTAGTGGCTTTGTCACACACGTTCTCAACCAGTGACACGGACGCGGGCACGGCGTGATGGTGGGACTTGGGTATCTGGCACGCGATAAGGTATGGCTGGAAAATGCCCTGCTTGTAGTTGCCCCACTTCTTGTACCATATGTATTTGTATTCCATGATTTTTACGATAACCGGCTGCCTGTGATCGTCGAACCAAAACTGACAGTGAGTCTTGACCGTCGGCTCGATACGGTTGATCATGCCCAGTATTCGGACTGCCGGCCCGATCCTACTCAGCTTTCGCACGTCGTAGTAAGCGCTGTACAGGTGAAACGACCCGTTGGATGTCTGCAGCGACTGCCAGTATACGTTGTTAAATTCTAATTCGTATATGCTCGGAAACTTGGCGCAACTCTCGTTTTTATAGTACATTGCTTTGTTTTTATTCTGGTTCCAATACGACACCGGTAGATTGGGCAACCGTTTTTGTACTTGGTCCATAATCAGCTGTTCTGATTGCACCGATAGTTTGTCCACCCATGGTTCCACGGTTAACAGGCTCTCGTATGGCGGCGTTGTGGTCCGTGCGTTATTAAAATCAATCATATTCTGCAGGATCATCCTGGTGTTGATGTTGCTTGACTTCATTGCCATCGGCCGGTCTGATCTCCACAATGTTATCAACAATTGTGAGAGGCATAACAATATAGCCGCCCAGAATATCAGACGGTATAACATATGCCTCAGCACGCCGATTCCGATAAATGCAGCCATCCCTGTAACATCATCAATACACGTCGTCAATAATTTCAAATAAAAATCAACCTATCTCATATTACCATTTACCATACATAAAAATAAAAAAATATTACGGTTGACCTTTTTTGGTACTATCAACTATGCAATCTACAATTTTCTTTTATTATTTTTGATTTCTTACAGTGTAAATTAGTTTAATTAGTTGACTGGCGTATAAACAGGTAAATTAAAAAAATTTTTTACTAAAAATAATTTATAAGGTAAGATAAAAATGTTTAATAGAATTCTACAATTTGTAGATAAGCATATTTAACATTTAGGTACTAACATGACTGCAAGTAAACAATTTTTTACTTTATAGTTATTTTTTAAGTTTTTACTTTTCGTACCTTTAAATAATAATATATTCCAAACTAAAATATTTCAATAAATCAATATCGAATTGTAAACAAGTAGTTAAATATTTATAAGTATTTGAAGTTTAGATGAACGACGAAGTAGTAAACCAACATTTTGGGAGGTACTCCTTTAAATAACTATAGATACTCATACGAAATTTGATTTTTAAGGGTCAAAATACTTTGAAAATATTCTGCTTCGGGATGTGATATTAAAAATGCATACCTCCGTTCAAATACATACAATTCTCGATAAATGATAATGATTGTAAAAATATAATTTATTTTATGAAATATGTTGTTTTGTGATGACGATAAAATCATGAAGAAAAATATTTTTAATTAAGTTGAAACTTTAAAATAATAAATAATTGAATATAGACCACTAGACACTTGAAAGGATCCCCTTCTAGTATAATTATTATGGAGTTGGTTTATAAATAAAATAAATAAATAAATAATAAATAAAACCTATGTTCGGTATTGTGAATACATATCAATGTGGACCAAAAAAATTGATGCCTGAAATGTTATAATATATTTAAATACAGGTAAATAATAAAAATAATAAATTATCCTACCATTATATAACGTTAAAGGTCAATAACTTGATTGAACCAAATGAAAATAAAATATTTATTTTTATTTCTGAATTTTGTATTATGAAAATAAAGATTAATCGAATATAAATGTGTAATCCATTATTGTTAGATTTTATCATAAGTCGTCATAATGCATTATTTCCATGAGTAAAATTTGAAACTACGTTTATTTCTGCTGATGGGTATAATGTCAATATTATAAAGTATAAGTAGGAATTGTAAATTGTAATTCTTTTTGTGGTTGCAGGTGCACTGCATTAAAATATGTCAACATAGGTAATACATAATTTGTCTATGCGGTACCTCCGGGTGTACTATATATATTATATGTTTATGTTACACAATACAATTAATTTAATCAGAAACTTTAAATTTATTACTTTCTTTATTGAATTTACATAAATAAAAAGTGTTCTATACTCATTCTCCAATAAAACTACCTATCGTAAAACGGAATTATATACTGCAGCAATCGAAACTATTATAACAAGTAAACGAACAGAATATATACAATAGCTATTTTATTTTAACAATTACATTTTTATTAAATTAAGATAATGTAATAATTTTTATTATTTATGTAGTTATTATAGTACTATGCGTGTGAAAATAAATAAAATACAATATGCATTTTTCATCATTATCTATCATCAGTTTAGGGCAGTGGTATTTTTGACCATAGCCAAAATTGTAATTTGCAGATGATGTTTGATTTTTAACAACATTTTCTAGTACCTATAGGTAATTTATTGCTTTTCTCAGTCAATGACGTTTTTGTTCAAATAACGTATTTGTCCGTAGCGCACACATACGTTAATTATACATTTTTTCTTGCTTAAGGTCAACATTTTATAAAATTATTTACATATTAAATTAACTTTACATGATAATAATAAGATTTAGGTTTTAAAAGTTATTTTTTCGTCATAAAAGCACGTTTTTTTTTTACATTTAAAAATGTCGAGAATTGTTTAAAAATATTATCATTTTCTAAGATTTTAAGTAATATTTGGTGATAAGAAGCTCATAAAAATGTACTAGACAATAAAATATTTAAAACCTATGTAATATTGTAGGTTACCTACATTTTACAATTCTTTAACAGTTATACCTAATACACTTCAGAAATAATTTAAATGTAGGTACGTAGGTTAGTGAATAACGTCTACTTTATAATTTTAATAAAAAAGTATTAAGTTAATAAGTATAATTGAACAATGCAACCATGCAGGTTTAATAATTTATTTATATGATAACATTTATAAATTAAATACATTATTATACTAGGTATGTAATCTTTATTTGTTTATATTGATTAATAATGATATTATTATAAATACCTAAAACAGTATTCGCTACCGCTTATGCGTTATTTCAACATCATAATGATGGATTTCTCTATTTGAACTAGATTTATTGGCACGTATTATAATAATAGAATTGATCATGGCTTCGGGTAGTTGTGTTTTCTGGACGCATGAGACGACGTTAGAATGATCAAACCATACCTGAAAAATATAAATGATTCCATTAATAATGTCGTGGAAAATATAATAAGGCGTACAACATGAATATTATTTAGTTATTAACGTGTTCTTGAGAATTTATTATTTTCAAACGTCTATACCTACTGCTATTTACTGTGCAATTATATATAATTTTTAGTTTTTGGAAAACATTCGAAAAAAAATAATAATAATATGTATCTATGTAATTAAACGATGTATTGAGAACTTCGAAAAAATATGAAAAGTATAATAACACATTCATATTTCGTCATATAAATTATAATTTTAGGTAGGTACCTATGTAGAATTTCCACATGGTGTGCAGTCAGTGGAGAGTAGGCATACCTACTTTTTTTCGGAGTGTCGAAGATCATCGTTTCACCGGCGATGATTTTAATCGGTACCTATCGTAATTACTAATTAAACAATAAGCCAACATTGGCAACATTATAATTTATTATACTTTATGCACTCTCATACTAGTCATACTCATAACATAATGAACAGAATAGATATGAGTATATATGTAATGTGTGGTTCAATTCGACAACTAATTATTATAAGTAGTCAATACTTTTTATTTTCATATTATTTTTTTTAATTTACACATTTTGTTTAAATATAGTTCCGTTATAATTATTTTAATTATTTTCTAATTAAGTATTGGAAATGCAATGGCTAATCAGTGCGGTAACTATGCACCAATTATAACCACGCAGTGTTGCCCGGTTCATTAGACCACCGGTTAAAGGTATATTACAATATTATAATAAATAATACAAATCAAGATTTATTCAATACATTAAAAACGTCATAAAATACAATATAATAATACGATTTATGTATCTACTAGGCGCCAGTTGTCAGAATTACGACATAACGCATAGATTGGAAAGCAATCATAAAACGTGTGATTTGAGTTCAGGAAAGTTCAACATCGCTTCTATAGATTCTTAATAATACAATGGGTGATATTTTTGCTTTTCAGTGTAAGTACCTATGTCGAACCATAGGTATAGTAGAATAATATTGGTATAGGTAGGTATAATATCTAAAGCATCGTGTTTATTGTGGAAATACTATTAAATACACATAAACATTTTTTTTAATAACGAATTATGCCTAGCTATATCCAGGTAAATTAAAAGTAAATTGTAACTACCTATGTAATAGTGAATTTTTCAATATACTTTTGTATTTATTGTGAAATAACTCACACTTATAATTTATAAAAAGTAACGTTATTATATTGACTTTTTACCAGATTTCAATACCGTGTTAAATATTTAAAAAAAATATATACAGGATAATAATTTGAATTATCCAACAACCAAACGTAGGACAGACATAACAGGTACCTACTCATTATAAATACTATTGTGTTATTTTTTTTTAACGATTTTCTTTCATTAATGATTTTAAAAGTACCTAGTAATTAAATATTCCATTTATTAAAACCAAATGCGTTATTTTGTTCCAAAGGATGCACTTTTACTCGTCCTTCATTATTTGCAGATTAAATATTCGTTTATATCAATTGTCGTTCCGATCTGTTGAGTTGATTTCTACATGCTATAAATATTCGTAGGCACTAAACTCATAACAATGCAATAATTCGTTTTCTTAATACCTACCTAAATCTAATAATCTTCATCCTGTCAGGCATCAGTGCTTGTTGTCCAATATAATATGTTTCTTAATTTTATAGAAAATTACACAAAAATCCATAAAGGTTATACAATGTAGCTTTAAGTACGTATAACAACAAGTCGTATATAATGTATAATAGGTCACAATTGCTTACAATGTCGGTCACTATTAAGTAAATATTTGAAGTATTTAATATTGTATAATAATATGTATCTACCACGTGCTACATCGCAAATACAATATTTAATATACTAAGTTTTGCTAAAATATTAAAAATGATTGCATAAATCATACTAAATTTTAATAAAGTAATTCATCATAAATATTTGGTAAAAATAATATCAATAAAAAAGGCAAAAACTAGTTTATTCCTTCTCTTGAAAAGTAACAATTTTTGACTTGGACCCCTTCTAACAAAAACTGTCCATATAGTCTTGAATAGGTATGATAAATCATACTGAAAATCTATCTATTAAAAACGCATTGATTAAATTAAGATAACCATTTATTAATGTGATTTTTTTATGTTTGAAAATTTTAGCCATTTTTAAAATTGCTCTAGATGTGAGTTACAATTTTTGGCAATCATCCACGGTGAAGTGGTTATTGATCCAGAAGAAATTCTTAATGTCATGTCTTGAAAATTAAGGAAAATTGGCTGTATACCAGGGGTGGCCAACAAGCCGATCGCGAATTCCTTAGGTTTTCTATTTTAAACAAAAGGAACGTATATAAACATAATATTATTTCTTTATATTTGTATAATTTAACTTTTTTTTTTTTTTTGGTCGATCATAACAACTTAAAATACTCAGAGGGTCGATTAAAAGTACACAAAAGTTAATAAGTTACTAAGTTTATTAGTTGGTATATAATACTAGAGAGCCTATATATATATATATAAGCTGTCTATATAGTATATACTAATAGCGGATAAAATTCCACAGATCATTTTTTTTCACATTACTACCATTACGGACACATTTTTTAATTTAAATACATTAATATCAGAGGTAAAGTTAATATAATAGGTAGGTAGATTTTTTTTGATTTTTGTTTAATATCGAAAATTTTTGGAGTAGTAAATTAATAACAATATATGTACCTATACATTTATTCGGGGTGTTTCTCAAAAATTAAATTCACATAAACTCTATCATTTAAATAATATAGTAAATAATTCATTACAATTACTTAGTAGGTAATAGGTATACTCTGATTGGTAGCTTGTTCTAAGTCCCGATAAAACGATGAGAGGGTGAGAGGGCCACGGACCTAGTACAACATTCAATCAAATTTTCTATCTCCTTATATTAAAATACTGAGAACCTCACTGACCCCCAATACTTTTATAAATGTGTACACTAGCTAGCGAACAACGGAACAACAAAGTGTATTTGACTATTCATAGTTATCCTATAGTTTTGATAATATCGTATAATATAAAATCGTAATTGTATAGGTACCAACAATTATAAAACTGATGTTATGCATATGGTTTTAGATTATAACTTTGAGTAGGTAAATATAGATACGTCGTATCTAGTATATACATTGTTAATTTTTCTTTATTATTAGGTATATCTGGTAGCTATACAAAAATTCAACATTTTCAAAAATTGATTTCGAACTTTGTTAAATTACTCAGAGGAGGCACATATAACTTTTTTACATTGATTTATTTTCTTAATTCAATATTTTGTTATTTTGTTCCTATTATACGAATTTCAGAATATGACGTAGGTGTATCGCATATATATTATTCATTATTTTTAGCAGCCCCTTTGAAATGAAACCCTGGACACGCCCCCGCTGTTACATAAAAGAATCGTCCCAATGTAAATATCATAATATTTCGACTGATATACGCTACGAATTTACGATGTATAAAATAATCAAATATTCAAATGAAATAGTTACGCGGGCCGCGAAGATATCGATACGTAGAAATTTGCCACGCATATTATTGTTGTTTTCACATCGGCCATGGACGTTATTTTGTTCAATTTCAAACCACAGAAATAACGTACCTATAATAAATAATAATTATACAATATGCATCTGTGTACACGTCATGCGTATGTACTAAGAAGGTACGTCATGGAAAAAAATACAAACATCATCACGCGAAGGTTAAAAATAATATATAATACAACATAATATAACATTATATAATAATAATGACCTGCAATAGCTCGACGGCGACGTCGCACTTTTCTCGATAGATCGGAAAGACCGCGGGCGAGCGTTGTTCATCGCACGTCGAGGTCCTGAATACCATTATTATTTTATAATATAACGTGATCTTTTTTTTTGAAATAATAAAAAATAATTTTATTATCGTAGCGCGATGCGATGAGCGATGGTGGTTCGGTCCGCGCGAACGATTGTCAACAAACATCTGTTCGATCCGACTGGATAATTCGCCAAACCGAGGTCACGGCCAGCGAACGCGCCGCGGATCGTCGTTTAAGACAAAACTATTTATTTATCGGCATATTTTATCCGTCTCTATTGCATATAACAATATCGTAGATGTCATTCGATCTGAATAAGGAGGTTCAAGGAATGTGGCGTGTGCGTAAGGAAGATATCTACCGCCGGTCATATAGTTTAACGTTATTTCATGTTATGAAAAAGTGTGTGTGTACACGGCAAATGAAGAAATACATCGTAATATCATTATATATAGGTTTCTGACTCGCCAGTGAAAAAATGCGATTGTGATCGTACTCATATGTTGCCTTGTAGGTATTAATGTATTATATTAGGTATACCTATATTACCTACGTGTGGTTGTAATATTGTTTTCCTGTAATACTTATATATATTGTATCCGACATATTCGATTGTAATTTTTATTCCCACGTCCGCGCCAAAGTAGCACGAGAGATGAAACGGAATCGAGACAAAATTACGTGATCCAACAATCGATAAGTGATCAAAAACCGTGGCTTAAATCAATATTATAAATATTATAGTTAGGTATAGTAAGTATCTGTATTATATATTATACTTATAAAGATTTATTAAAAACGTAACATAAGTTTTTTTTTTTTAATTACCTATAAAACCATGACTAATTTAAAAAAATGTTCTATTTATATAATTTTATATAATGCATATATATATATTATATGTATTGATATAGGGTTTCAGAACTTCCGAAATTGACATATAAGGAATAACTAAATATTCCTTACGCCTCAGGGATATTTTTCTTAATTGGAGGTGGTGTAGAAAACTCGACTGTTCTTAAAATTTTCATAACATGTGGATATATCACGCATCAATCATCTATGCCATAAACACTCCTAGAAGGCTATATAGTTCCTATAGGCTAAGGACTTTAATGCTCATGAGTAGGACATTTTTTTAGATTTTTTTGGTGGTACAAGAACGATAATTTTACATCGCCAGATATCTAATATGATATCAGTGAATGTGCTACATGATGCTTATACATCTGCATAAGCCAATTAAAGCGTCTGCCTACAACTGTATTATTCTTATTTTTATGATGCTAGCCGCTCTTTTTATTTTTTTTACAAACGTATTTACATGTTATTACCTAGTATATACCTAGTTATGCATAGAAATAACTAAAAAATATATAATACCTATAAATATATAACTATCTAACTTCTTCAATTAAATGTATTTAAAACAGTGTTCCATTAACCAAAATTGTCGTATATATTATGTATTTATCCATATTTTTTCTTATTTATGATAAAAAACAAGAAATTATTTCATTTTAGATATATTAATTATTAATAACTAGTAATACTTATTTATTTATAAATTGTTAGTATTCATAATTAACACTTTTTTCAGTTTTTTTTTATGTTAAAAGCATTTTAACATTTTCAACCAATTGAAAAGTATTTTGTCTATATTATGTTATAATATATACATGTATCAGTAACAAGTAAGACTTCCGCAATTAACATAAAAGCAAAAACTAAATACTCGTATTCTTGACCTTTTTCTGGATATATGAATACATATTGCATAGCACAATAGTTAATACATGCAGGAAATAAACAACTACGTCGAGCATAGTAACTATTTATATTTTTAATATTATAATCAATATTAATCATTCAATACGTTTTGCATTTTCAAATATTTATAATTCACTTAAAAATTAAAACATCGTAAAATCCAAAGAGAGAAACACAATATAATGTTCTCACTTAAAAGTTTGATAATTTAATAGATCAGTCCACTCTTATATCAAAACAAAAAATCATTAATACACTATTGAAACCGGCAAAAGAAAAATGTTACCAAGTCGTAAGACGGGAACAACACGGGAATTATAAATTGATACTCCTTGATAAACGACAATATACTGTATAGGTATACAGTATATTTATAGTTGATAAATGTTTTTACGGTTGGCATTATGAATGATAATTTTATAGTAGTTAAGATATTATTAAATAATAATAATTATTATTATTATAGGTAACTGTAATTAATAATAAATTTATATCACCGATTGTACTAATTTATCTATTATCATTTCACAACAATATATTAGCATCATCAATGGTTTTGTCTGATTGTTTTCAATTATGATCATAGATGAAATACGAGTATATATCATTGTTTTATTTTAAATCGTGTTTTTAATCGGTATTTTTATTCATCAAACATTCTTACCTATCAAGTATAAATTATTATTAGTGGTTTTTATAATTTGAAAATTTAACCCAAGTTGATTTAGTAAAATTGTATGTGAATTATCAATACTAATGTACAAAATATGAATTAGGATTATTTATAAATTATAATTTATATAATGTACATTAAAAACAAATAATGCTGTGTTAGATTCAAATTTTTTAAAAGATGTTCTTTGGGTATACACATGAGTAAGTGTTATGAATATCTATTTAACAATGACGTATACAAATAATGCTGTATGGCCTGCATGGTCGTGCTTAACAAAAAACATTAATTGCTATTCTGAATTTTTTAGTACCTATGTAGGGTCTTCTATAATTAAGATAGTAGGTTTTTAATGGCTCAGTCCACCCCTGTTATAATAACAGACCTCAATAATTTTAAAACAGATTTTCATTGAACCAAAATGAAATTTAAAATATTTAAGTACATTTATTGGTTAATTTTAAATAGGTTAAGTATACCTAATTAAAACATGAATTTTGAAAAATATTTAAAAAATATAAAGTAACGATATACATACAAAATTGTTATAATGAGATTTCGTTTTTTCAGTATTTCTTCCTAATTATTTATTGTTTTTTATTATTTTTTTTTTTTAAATAAGGAGAGTTTTCTGATTTCGATCCTTTTAAATTTCAAGTACCAACTAGATCCAATTTTCCAGAAAACAATCTCAATGTTTAAATTTTCTAAAAGGGATATCGGTTACACAAAAATTCATGTTATTGAAATACCAATATACAGATTAAATGTTAAATAAATAAAAGTTTAATATTGCTTTAAATTATATATTTTATATACTATAGATTATTTAATAATTTTAATAATATAAAAGCTGATGTTTTCATCGAACAAAAAATGTAAACGGGGTTTAATTATGTTAAAAAACTATTGAAGGGTTATTAAAAATACATATTTACATAATGGCCATTTTAAAATATAAATAATAAATCATAAATCATCATATTACGCCAAAATAATATTCAAAATCAATTTGTTGTTTGTATTTTCGAGTGTAAAAAAAACTGTACTCGATTCATCGATAAAATTTATACTCTGAGCTCGACATAGTCAATCATCATCCTACGACAGTTATTATGCCTACTTTGTAAGCCTTCGCTGATAGGTTTTTTCCCACTCACTCGCCAACAAAATTTAAGGGGAGTCTGTAAGGATCTATTGAATATCTGTTGTTTCAGAGTTAAAAAAAACTAACTCCTGATATGTCCCCACAGTATAATTAATTGAAAATAATTTATTGATTGAACATGAAATAATATTTTTAATGATATAGTATAATAGTAGGTATAGGTATATGGTACACTATACAGTATATAATTTAGTTTAGTATAATATTATTCGGCATTTAATAACAGGTACTAATACAACGGCATTAAACTTGAACTGTTGAAGTGTTAATATTGTAGAAAACGAATGGCATTTAACGAAATAACGATATATGCATATTTATAATAACGGCGTTTCTATAATAATAAAATATAGTGGGCAAGGTAACCAATACGTAGGTATTGTATATATCTTAACGGTGTCGTTGTGTTTTAATTTTCGTAACGCAAGACAATGGTATACATTATATATTATAACCTAGATAGAACAAGAACAGTTTTAACGTTTAGAATACTATGACGATTATTTTCATGACATATTTTTTATACCTACTCTATAGATGACCACAAAGTATTGAATACGACTTAAAAGCTACCCGAGTTTATTTGATACGTTATTTAACCTATGGCTATTGATAAAAGGTATATAAGTATATATATATTTTACACTGAATGAGACATAAATACATTTATAATATTAAAAAAAAAACAATAGTTATATAGTGGTATAGCAACACTTGTTGTTGTGATACGAATGCAAGTTACACTCGTATACCAACATCGGGTTGAAGATATTAAGAAAAAAGTCTGAAAGAGTGGAAAAAAAAATATCAGGTACCTACTGAAAATGTCATAAGTTATGGATATCCCATAAACTTCAAAGTTCGCCTGAGCTAATTATTATTGGTGCAGGACTTTATAATACGATATAGAACGATATAGTATATGCGACATGTGCGTGTATATGGTTCTAGATAAACGATTATTTTTGGTATGTATTATAAGTCCTGTACATTTTTTACAATAATCTTAAAAAAAAGTAAAATAAAACATATTTGTGACAAATTTATACTAAAATAATATATATTTTAAAAGATATTTTTCTCAGACTTTTATTTTATTTTAACCACCTTCGGATTATACTAAGTATCTTAACAAAAACTGAGTATCAAGTATATCATAATATATTTTAATGTTATTCTTCTTGTAATAAAATATATCGATGCTGCGTTATAATTCGTTTAGCCATTTGCTATATAGTTCCAAACATATGTTCGTTGCCTCAGTACATGTGTGTACTATATTACTACTATATTATATGAACACCACGGGACGTTATCCAAACCCCCCCTCATGTTTCATGTTTAGTACATTTTTATAGGTCGAGTGAATGGCGTCGATAGGGTCGAAAGATGATAATAATATATATGTATTTCACTATTTTGTAAACCAATTCGGTTTAGGTTAAGATATTTAAAATGCGTTAATAATATTTTATCGTCGTCCCATATAGACACCAAGATATAATAATAATGTGTATTATAGCTTATGCTTTATAGTTGTGTACCATCATGGTCATTATACCTGACGGGAAATAAGGCGAAAAACTATTATGGTAGTGACGACAACACCAAAAAAGCACACACGCACGCACGCACACATACGTTAAATAAATATACTTAAAAGGGTGTGTTACCCGTCCACCTAATGAGTGTTATAACGAAATTCATCTACGCAAAAGTCTAAAATTATTATATTATACTAGTTAATAACATATTTTGTTAGTTAACCTCTGTGCTTTTCAACCTGAAGGAGACGTGAACTATTTTAAATAATTATATGCCTACACTAAATAAAATAATTTGCTAAATGTATAAATAAATAATTTTTTATTTAAAAAAAATATATATATATATATATATTTATACCAATGTTATGAGTTATACAAACATGTAAAACATGTATAATACTTCTAGTTATATTTATTATAATATTACACGTACCTAAACGTAATACAGTAATATTAAAATAAAACTTAACCAAATTTGAAAATTTGCTAGAAGAATAAGGTTTTGATTTATGAGATCGATGTCCTACTTACCACCTACCCATAGGTAGATACGTGAAAAATCATATTCCTATTATTATTATTATTATAATAACGTCTAGTGTGATCATATCGTTTTCCTCGGTCCAGTTGGCATTAAGAGACCGTAAGCAGAATAGATGGAGACCATATAGAATATTATATAGATATAGGTAGTATAATATGTACCTACCTACTGCAAAACCAGTGCGATAAAAATTTACAAAAAAACATGAGCAACAGTACCTGAGACGTGCTTAAAGAATTTAATGTCAACTATATATACGTCATTAGCGTAGTGTTGTTTTTTCTGTCTTTACGTGCGTCGTAGCAAAAAAAAAAAATCGACACGGTCTCCAGTTTTCTATATACATCTGCAGAAGTTCAGAATATAAATTCATATAGGTAAATGCAATACCTATAACGTGTATGATGTATAGATATACGGAAATAAACAAGAGACATGTACTTATATATGACAATATATAGAAGTATATATTTTATAGTCACATAATACGAATAATAATAATATATAATATATCGATTAAAATAATTTTTCCTAATACTATCGTATAATAACCAATGGAATATAAACCCTAGTGTTATAGTGTTTAATAATAATTACGATGTTGGTATTGTATCACAATAATATTATTATGCCTAAACAGGGTTAGTCCAAGACAAATATATACGATACTATAGCCTACATGATTTCGTGTCAGGTTACATTAAAAGTACTATAAATAACAGTCAAGTCTGTAGGAACATGTATGCAAAAATAAAAATAAATGATAATTATACAAAGTTCAAATAATTGTATCATTATAATAATTATGATCTGCGATAATTTACCATTTATTACTTATTACCATCATCATTGGGTATTAATGTGCTCATTTGGTCTGAATGTTGCAGACTATAAGATGAAAAGCGATTGTCCTTAAGTATATATTATATACTCAACTGGCACCTAAGACCTAACCTAGATTTGACTTTTATTATAATAATCATTATAATTCTGTAAAATGTATTGCTGCTTACTGGGTGTGTAAACTCAAAGAATTATAATTTCAACATGGTGTTACACCCAATGATATCAATCGCTTTTTTTGACAATATGAAATTAATTTCCAAATGTCTGTATGTAACGTGCGATGAGCAAACGTTGCACTAATGTTCGAATGAATCTACGAAACTTTGGGAGTTTGGGACTTCTTTTGAGAACACATCGTCATCGATTATAATGATTCATACGTATTCATACATTTTATGTAAGCATGAGCAAAGCAAAAAACTGGGAAAGAAATATAAAGTTATACTTATTACACGAAGATAATAAACTAAAGAAAGAACAATCAATTTTATAAGTACCTATATAGGTATTGAAATTAAAATTTAAAATAAAATAAATTATTTTATATTTTATTATTATTTATGACGACACAAATTTGAAATTATGAACTCATGGTGACATAATTATGTACAATTTAACACTTATTCGATAATCGATTTGGATTAGATATTATAATAATAGTATAACAGACTAAAATAAGAAATGAAACACGAATTCTATAGTTTAAATAGGTAGCTTTTAAATTTTAGCACAACTCAACCATAGTCCATAACATATTTTTATTTTAAACGAATATCTACTACAAAGTATATAAATATATATTTTTAAAATGTACATTTACCGCAATTAATTGTTCATTATATATTTATATTAGTGATATATAAAATATAAAATAATAATAATAGAAAATGTTAAAATTATAATAATTGACTAGGTACGTATCACACTTTAAAATTAGTGTATATTATGGCAGTTAATATATATGTAACGTGTATTCCTTCTTTGGCAGATCTCCACGAACAAAATATTTACATATGCATTATGCATACACAATAATTATGTTCTGCATAATTTTTTTTTACATACCTATTTTAATGTTTGGACGTACTGACGTAACCATACCATAATATTATTGTCGTCACTTACTGCTAGGCGTTTTGTTTTAAAGCCTAAAAAGGGGAGGGGTGGTCATGAAACTTATCTCCTAATAAATAAATAAATAAATAATACACGCGCATCTGTGATTTATGCCACAATGAAATCGGTGAATTAGAGATTTCAGTAAGTGCATGTAATGTGACTTTAATACCTATTGTAAATGTATGTAAAGAGAAAACTAAACTTCAATTTCTTAGAAAATACAATAAGACGTTTTTTTAAATTATATTGTTTTTTAGAACTAATAGGTAACTATTTGAATTTTTTATGACTAGGTATCATATTGTTAGCAGGAAACAAAATTAAAAATTCTTTACATTTTTCAAAAACATTTTTAAAAATAAAAGAATTAATTTGTATATTAATATAATACTATAAATTATAATAATTTGATGAAGAAATACATTCTTTACCTATTTCTAATAAGCACATTTTTAAATTTTAAGTACCTAACCTCTCTGTGTGTCAATATTATTGTACTAGGTATAAAATAATAATACTGTTATTGTTATAGCTTGTTAAACAGTACATGATAATAGGTTGTCTAGTATAAAGTCCGTATTTGAATCTTCTTTACATATAGGTATTTAAAAATGTTTCTGAGGTTAGGGAATGTCGTTTAATTATATAATATTAAGAATATCTTAGAAAATATTTTAAATTATTAGAAATAGTACTATAGTTTATTTTTATTTTCATTTATTGTAATCAATTTTGATTTGAGGTAAGTACGTATAGTTGTATATATATATATTTTTTTTTTAATTATGGATTTGTTTAAAAAACTTTTAAATCGGTCTTATCAATTGACAATTAATTTTTATATTATATACACAATAACGATGTATTCTATTATATGTGTCACTTTTCTCTTTTAGAGCACAATATTATAGTATCCTATAATGATTTTCAACATAAAACTCCCGAACTTCAAACTTATATAGGAACGTGTAAACCGATATTCACGGTTGGTGCAATAACCGCAAGTACTACGATCAATGATCATAGTTATAGTATAATATCGATTATCAAAGGACGACGCTTTAAAACGGCAGTGTAGGTACTTAGGCTAAGAATGCCGGATCACTGTGAGCTGCAGTTACATCGTATATACACGTGTAATGTATACATATATACAATATAAATACATGTAGTAATTGTTATAGAAGTCCCTCTCACTTGACCCATGGTATATATGCTACCGTCACTGTCAATCGTATATAATAGATCTATATAGGTAATAAACTAATAAACGGATTCTCTCTCCCGGACAATACTATTTCCTATAACGCGATACTATATTCTATTCTTATTTGATTGGTCTGAGCATAAAATCGTGGCGATACTAACTATAGTAAGTATTATATTATTATAATATCTATACGTTACCAATTGCATAGTCTACAATAACAGGTATGTATATTGGCTTTTTTGTATGTTATAATTTTAAATTCCATAATTTTATTTAGGTAGATAATATGTATCATCAACAGTGTGATTCTCCAAACGTATTCACCCCTTGTTTCCCCTCATTTTCCTTTAATAATGATTTTATTTAAATTTTGATTTTTACTATTTTTAAATTCTTGAGGTATTTTCTAATACTTAAGGAGTCCTGTGTTAGGCCCGAGTGTCCTGTGATGAATGATGATACAGGCTTCTATTTTTCAATGAAGACTTCTCTTATTTTACTGTAAATTGTTTAAAGAATGTTTTTTTTGGAAAATTTTAATATATCTAAATCAAAATTTGAACGAATAATTATATAATTTATTCTAATTTATTCTAAACTCTATACTTAATCCTTAAAAATGGCTTTACAAAAATATAAGATGTATTCAATGTTTGGTCAAGTTTTTAATATACTTGGATAATTTTTCCAAATTATTAATGTTGAGAGATATAACTATATATAAGTTATCTTTATAGATTTAATATATATAAAATTAAATAATTTAAAAACTACTCGTTTAAATTTTGATTGAGATACGTCAACATTCTCAGAATGATTGTCAGCTTAACAATTTACAGTATAAAAGAGGGTTTTCATCAAAAAAACAGGAATTTATTTCCCTTGGAAATTTCTTAAGTTGAACAAAAAACTTAAAATATAGTTCTTAAGTATATTTAAAAATTCCAAAAATCATATTTTGAAATAAATAATCTGTATAATGTTTGTTGGACGAATATTTTTTGAGGTTACATACAATAAATATATTAGGCATAAACCGATACAGACTAATAATAGGCAATAGGTAAGTATTAATATACATGTTAACAGTTGTACATAATAATATGCTAACTTAACATAATATTATAAACAATTAATTTAGGAGGTCATATAACACATTTTTCTGACATTTAAGTAAATAAACAAAAACGTGGGAAATATTTAAACACTTAAACCTCTAAATACCAGTATATTTCCTTTGCAATACAAATGTGGATTACCTTGTTGGTAAGTACTGACTTTCAGTACAACTCGTTGAAATGCAAAAAAAAAAAAATAGTAATTTATACATTTTGGTTTTAATTGTTAAAGTTATTACTGACATTACTATTATTAGGTATATATTAATATATTAATTGTATGCACTAAATAGTATTCTCCTACAATTATACATTAAGATTATAACAATGCATTCAGTTTATAACCTCGGAAATTAAAAGAAAATCTAACAGCCACTATAGGTACATAAGTTATTAAATCTTTATTTAGATATTTGCTTCAACTGCTTCAAGGTAAATTCATAACAATACAACATGAGCATGAAAGTTTGACGATTGTGATAAGTAAATGAATTACAATAATTTAAAAAAAGTTTCTCTGGATTATTGTAATTTATTTTGTTAGTTGTTTAGTTGTATGTTAAATAAACACATTTTTTGAATTCTTAAATAATAATTATATATAAAAAGAATCCATTATTATTAATAATAAATACTTTTTATTTTTATAAATCAACTATGTAATTATATATCTAGTTAAGGATTGTGATCCAATATTTTTAATCAAAAACAGCCAATTTAATTACAACAATCACATTTACTGCGAGGCTTATTATTTCAATCGTATTTTAAGGAAAGGTATTTCATTATGTTCATTTCAACGCGTTTTTATAATGCATATGTATGACAGTGTCTAGACCTCTGGATATAGGTATATACTTTTTTAATTTGTAATAATGATCTATTACATATACTATTACTGATTAAATCCAACTTTTCCACGTCATGAAGTTCTTTCAATGATGAACGTTCTCTTCAAACAAGCTTATACTATATTTTTATTTTTAATAAATACCAGCACCACGTTCGTATAACGTATTCTTGTATTATATAAAACCGTCTTTACATCTTGTATACCATACATTAAACCTAACGACTAACACTGGTAACAATGGCTAGCTATTACCTATACAGAAATACATATAAGAATATATAATGAATATAGTTTTTTTTAAGTTTTATTTTAAAATAATTATTACGTTATATATAATTTAATATTAATATTACGTTATATAATAATTATTCTTTTGAAGTTAAATATCTATTTAAAACAGTATTTATTAACCAAACTAATCGTATAATCTATATTTATGTTTCAGTTTAAAAATCGTTCAATTAGTTGTACCTATTTTTATTCAAAATAACAAAAAATCTAAACGTATTAATAAAAAATAGTATTTATTATAATATATATAATATATATATACATGGTATACAACAAACACATTTTTTATTCAGTTTTTTACAACAGTTTAGGTCATCAGAATCCTCATAAATGTATCACGGCTTCATTCTACAAACGAGTTGTGGTCAGATAAGATATATAACGAAAGTGATGTCCTGTAGTTTTTTATAGGTCACACGGGTTATGTACATCATTATATAGGAGACTATACTAGATAATAATTCCCAAATTTATTTCAAGTTATTTAACTTTTTTTGTTACTATTGACGCGAATAGTTACTACTTATATATCATGTACGGACAACTTAGAACACACGTTAAGTAAAATAAAAAAAAAAGATTTTTGTTATGTGGTCATAAATCTTACTTACATTTTTTTTTGTTATAAAATGCTTATAAGTTTTATATTATGAGCGTGAATTGAGGTTTAATGATGTGAATCTTTCGTAAAATTAAGCATGATGTCCATTGACATAATTTACAAAATATGATAAACATAAATTAAATATTCTAAAAAAACAGGGCATAAGCATTGAGCAATAATAATATAGTATAAAACATATAGTAATACTTAAGCAACTCCCGGAGATCAACGGAACTAATAAATATACGTAGAAATATTAAAATACTCACATTATATTAGTCACATTAGTAGGTATATGCACTATATGCATAATAACTATGAGTCATATTATAAGATACCATATTGGTACCAAATAAATTAATTTATCAAGCTCGATCTCAGGCTTTGACCAATTTTCATTATATTTAACAAACATTTCACAAATCAATTTTAAGGTCAGGTAAAAGTATATAATATTGTATAAACTATAAAGTGACCGATTGAGAGGATATTAATTGACGATTGCCAATAGAATAATATAAAACTATACCTACATTGTTTTAAATTTCAAAATTAAATCATAGGCCAAAGCCCAAGTTACAAAGCAATATGGAGATATAAGTACATAACTATATAAATAATTCAAAATTAATGAATCAAATATTTTTAGTAACATAATTATATTGCCCTATATACAGCTGATGTTTTGAAGATCCTTTGGGATAATTAGTTTAAAGTTTATGGAAACTCATTAGGTTCCTAGATATATTTCGCGTAACTATTGGTGAAATCGAACTTTTGTAATTCATTAACTATTTAACGATCACAAATCGGGGAAATTTAAATGTAATACCGATTATTTTAGATTTAACTTTTAATTTATCGAACTATAAGGCTTTTATAATATAGAGCAGTAATCGCATTAAAAATAGAAATTTAAAAAAATATATTATATTTATAAATCTGGGCAAATTAACTACTTATTTTTAATTTATGCTGACTTATAATATACTATAAATATTACTTTTAAAAATTACTCATCGTCATATTTTGTAGGTACCAAAAACTAAAAAGTTGAGTTTTGGTGTAGATTATTATAAGCACAGACAGACTTTTTTTTAACAAATATAATAAAGAAAAAGCGTGTAAGTGGGTACCCCTCTGCTGTACATTAGGAGCCGTGTGGATCTTTATTGTATATTATAGGAGTGTTAAATTTGAATCCAATGATAGTTATCATTATATACGAAAAACGATTCTGAACGAAGATGATTTGTCAGCCCAGGATATAATTTCCAGTGGTTGGTGAAAAAGATGATCTGTTTTAATAGCCTGAATACACCAAAATTTAAGTTATTTTATAGTTATTATAAGCTAAACTTATGGAAAATTTCGTATTGAATTTTCAACTCTTAGCTATATATACAAACATTTTTATGAATTATACCTACAAAATAATTTGCAAATATTCATGGTTTCGACGAATTTTTGTCAATATTTGAACTTCGTATTAAATTTTCAAGTATTTTGATTGGACCAAAAAAATGTTATCGACACTTAAAAAATAATTTTCAGAAAAATTGAAAATTTCAGTCGTCTATAAATAGCTCAAAATATATTGAAAATTAAATCATGTAAAGAAAACGCCAATCTAAATAACTGGTAAAATTTTCAAATATCTACGACTTATACTTTTTGAATAATAACAAATATTTAAAATCGTCTGAGCCCTGAAGATAAATCGTTATCGTTACGCTATTTCGTAGAAAATTAAAATTCAAACGCACTTAAAATTTGACCTATAATTATGATGCTTCAAATTTTCTCTATAGCTACTAGAAGGAAAACTTAGTGTTGTATTTTTAATCCTTAGTTATAAACATAACAAAGTTTATGATTTTTCAACTTCAAAATTACTTGCAAATTTTCTCGTTTTCGACAGATTTAGTAAAAATTTGAACTATAAACACTTATAAAAAAAATTGTGACTAACGATTTTTAATTTTTTAGCTAAAATAAGAAAAACTCATAAAGAACCTTGTATTAAATTTTAAAAAAATTTTTAATGACACTTCAAAAAAAAATTCTCATAAAAATCAAAAATTTCAGTGATCTTTAAATAACTCAAAAAAAGTCAAAATGTTTTGAAAATTTAACTGTATATATTATATAACACTAACATAAACATTTGATGAAAATTTCAAGTATTTACAATGATTAGTTTTTGAATTACAACCATACAAAAAATCAATTTGGTCGAAAACTGGTTTGCGTAAAAATTCCCGTTTTTCCGTCACTTTTTTTTTTTTGTTTTTCTCGATTTTTTTTTAAACTGTTGGAAAATGTTTACTTTTGACCTCTATAATGCACCAAGGATATTCACTTTGCCATCGGAAACTATCACCCCCAAAGTTTGAAATTGAAGCATTATTTCGACTAGTTATGCTGTATACAGCACAAAAAAACACACATCATTGTAAAACCAATACATTCATCACTTCGTTCAGAGTCTAAAATATATAAATAAATATACGATTCATAAATTACAAAAACCAATCATTAAGTTTAAACAACTAAGTTTTTTCAACGTTGTAGACTATTTCTCTCGCAAAGTAGAAAAGTAGTTAATGTTTTATTTCGAAAAAATTCAATTTTATCATTTTTAAATGTAATAATATGACTTAAAAATTGATAGACATTAGACATAGTATATTGACAAATTGTGTTTACTTTAAAAAGTGAAATGTTAAAAATGTATTCTCTGGAAAAAAAAATAATAGCTAATAAGTAATCGAAATTTATAAACTTTCTTGGTTCTATAAGTATAGACTACTAAAATCGTACACATCAAAAAGTTTTGTTTCATAAGAATGCATTAAAATTGCTGTTAAGCTAACTATAATGTAACAAAATATAGTTAAGTATTAAATTTAATAAAGTATAAAGTAAATATTTTATTTATATTTACATACCTATGAGAAGTTGTACGTTTATACATTTTATATAAATAATAAGGTTCATATTAATACGAATGAACATTTTAGTATACCGTATACGCATGATTGCTACTTATACTATACTTATACCCAGCTATAAGTATAGAATATTTTATTGTAAGT